>JANDJT010000050.1:10000421-10020653 GCA_024331685.1 Stegophilus panzeri
ATATGAAAAGCGCGAGCGGTGTATTATTCTGGCATCTACTATTTGGTGGGTCTGCGTTATCGGGTTTGTCTATTATGATTTTGTTTTATTGTTTCTTATGCCTTTCACGTTCTTTTGGGACACTTTATACTAATAACATCCCAATATCTACTGATATCGAACTTCTACAAAGCTCACTCTGTAAGGCAACCCTTGGTACAGGTGCACCTTAATGAATGAAAGTATTTAGAGCCCTGAAATGTAGAAGCTGGTTGGTCAGTGTTTAGAGATTAACTTTTGTCATTAAAGCTGTAAATGGCACTCTATGAATAGTTGTAATCTGTAATTAAATAAGCCTATAGTATTGGTATACATAGACTAAGTGCAATCCTAAAAATGTAATTGTACTTACAATAAGTCACTGTTATTCTGATATATACAGTGTGACACAAAGGTCTTAATGGGTGCACTGTCCAAAAATTGGTTGACTGGTTAAAATCTGAATTGAGCAGAGCAATGTAGCTTATGCTAGGAAACTGCTGATGCCCATCTTCTAACATGGCATAAAAGTGGCTGAAAGTAGTCACATATAAGGTGTCCTCCTTTTTTTAAGATTTGCTGGGTAAATATTTTTTCTTAAGCATAGCCACATCTTGGTTAGTGCATATTTGTGTAAATACGCGTACACCGTAGACACATCCTTCCAGTCTAAAATAAATCATAGACAGCTGATTGTGCAGGTGATAGTTTTCTCTTGTTGAACAGGGGAGGCACATGTCTGTTAAAACATTAAGTGTAAAACATTCAAACTGTCTACCTGTCACTCCAAAACTGAAAACATACATTCTGGGATGACTATTATGGCAGAACAATTAGACACAAAGTCCCCCTTGGATAGTATTGGAAAGGCAAGGCAAATAATTTTGTTTTTGCTGTGCTAAGCTATTTGGGTGTGATATCTAGAGATGAATATGAGAGGAAAGATCAGCATTTCTGCTTGCATTTACCGATATTTATATCTAGATGTGTTAAACAAATTAGAACATAGCACATTTAGTTTGAACCCACCCATTGTTCAAGTATTCAAAATATTGGAACATACGACTGACAGGTGTTTCTTGTTGCCCAGGTGTGCCCTGTTAGATTGATTGTTTAAACATTTAATAACTCTGAATATCTACTCTTGCTTTGAGTCCTGGGTTTTGCCTGTGAAGACTGCATTTGTTGTTAAAGGATAAACCAACATGAAGACCAGAGAGCTGTGTATGGGAGAACTGTGAAGAAAAACCCAAAAGCAACAGTCAGTGACATTATCTACAACCCACACAGGGCAGGGGCAGGTATCACAATCTACCATTTGAAGAAGACATCGAAAGCAGAAATATAGAGGCCATGCCAAAAGATGCAAACTTCTCATCAGGATTAAGAATAAGAAGTCTATATTAGAATTCTCAAAGAAATACAGAGATAAGCCACAAATGTTCTAGAACCAAGATTCATCTCTACCAAAGTGATGGAAAGGCCAAAGTGTAGAGAAAGAATGAACCTGCTCATGATTCAAAACATACAAACTCATCGGTCAAGCACGGTGGAGGTAGTGTTATGGCTTGGGCTTGCATGGCTGCTTTTGGAAAGGGCTCACTAATCTTTATTGATGATGTACCTCATGATGGTAGCAGCAGATTGAATTCAGAAGTCTATAGAAACATTATGCCTGCCACTTTACAGAGAAATGTGTCCATAACCCAAATTACACTGCCAACACAACAAAGGACTTCATCAGTGGAAAAAGTGGAAGGTTTTAGACTGGAAAATTCAATCATCAGACCTTAACCCAGTTGAGTATGCATTTCACCATCTAAAGAGGAGACAAAAGGAAGAAACCCACCAAAATAAAGAAGAAGCTCCAGTACAAGCATCACTAAAGAAGAATGCAACAGTTTGGTGATGTCAGTGGGTCGCCATCTTGATGCAGTTATTGAAAGCAAGATACATGCCACCAAATATTAAGTGTTATTTACTTTAATTTACTTTAAGAGTATCTGTTCCAATACGTTTGCTCACCTGAAAATTGGATTGGTGTAGCCTATGCAGACTGACTTCATAACAGGTGCGGTATTGATGTGTCAACAGTGGACTGAGAAGTGAAACTTGTTTTCAGTATGTGAACGAGAGAAGCAATAGGTTTTCACTAGAGTTAAATAGAAAAGACTGTCAGAATAGCACCACTGCTTCAGAGGTTTTATGTACTGCTACATTCTTTAAAATACAGCATTTTGTATAATGCAGTGGTGGTTGCATTAATGCTGTATAGTTTTTTGTTAATTGAAGAAATGTTGCTTGCACAATATAATACTGCCTGAGTTTATTTGTTCTTTGTTATAATTTACAGTCATATTGTTTTATAAGGAATATTGATATGTGTGTGTGTGTGTGTGTGTGTGTGTGTGTGGGTGGGTGTACTAGAGTGAGAGAGGTCACACAGTGCATATGTGTATCTGGAATGAAGGTAGAGTTGAATATAAAGATTAAATTTATTGAGAGTGGTTGCCTGTGATCAACTGCACAGAAAGTGGAGTGTGTGTAGATGGTCGGGGGTGAGGAGTTGGAAATAAGAGAAAAGGAGAGACAGATTTGGAAGCGGGGGTGGTTGGGATGGTAAACTGGTCTTGTGTGTGGCGGGGGCTAGTAGGATGGAGGTGCAGGCTGACACGACATGCAGCTGAACTCTGTGTGTGTGAGTGGGTGGAGTGTGTGAGTGTGTGTGAATGAAAGTTGCTGTCCCCAGGCTGTGGACTGAGCTGTGTGGATAACAGGTTAGGATGCCTGCTACAGTACTGACTTAAAAACCACATAAAGCACAGAGAGAGCGAGAGAGAGAGTGTGTGTGTGTGTGTGTGTGTACTAGGGCCGGGCGATATTGCAAAAAAAAAATTTTTTTTCAACTTTATGAACAATTGATTACGATTCAGATTTTTTTTTGTTTTTACATAATGCATTTGCATAATTATGCAATTTATTTATAAAGTTTTTAATTTATTAGAATGGACTTTGGAAAAATAGTTACAGCACCATCTATAGCAAATAGTGCAAACAATGGTTCTTATAAATAAAGGCTATTAAAAAAACCAAACAAACATTATTTGTATTTTTTATAACTTTTACTATTTTTGCACAACTTAGTGAACCCTTTCTTGACAGAGTAAATAGGGACCATGTTTTTCGTGACCTCAAATGCCACCACAACTGAGAAGTCACTTTGGGGTATTCTTCTCATATCCCTGTTTACAGAGTGACGTCAAATCAACATGGCTGTGCACAGCATCAGAAATAAACAAAGTAAAACTTCTTACCTTTAAATGAGTTATACTGTATATACAAGTATTTGCTTTAGATTAATCAACATACAGACATATTTGTTTGTTAAATCTAAAACACTGAACAACAGTTTGCTGTTTGAGAAAGAAAATATACATCATTCATCCAAGTTAGATGCCTAGCTTTTTGCTAGCAAAATACGAACATGGGGCGTCCAGTTTCCGACTTTGTCTGTTGGACGTGCTGAGGTCAAACATGACGTAATTTACAAATTACTGCTTAGAATGTAATGCAGCATTATATTTTACATAAACTTGTTCATCCTGTACCAATTCAATATCTCTGAAGTGATATTCAAACCTTTTGCTATGAGCTCAGTGCTCAGTGAAGTGCTACCATGTTTTTAGTTTAGTTTTTTTTTAATCTAAAGGGCCTGTCACACTGAGCGCGATTAAAGCAATGCGAATGTAGGACGTAGTGATACTCTTGAATCGAAACAATAAATCTCTATGGAGCTATTCACACCAGGCAATACCTGACCATCACACTGAAATGTGGGTCTTCCCCAGACTGTTGCCACAAAGTTGGAAGCACACAAATGTATAAGATGTAATTGTATGCCGTAGCATTACAATTGCCCTTCACTGGAACTAAAGGGCCAAGGCCAAACCTGTTCTAGCTTGCCAGTGACCCTGTGCACAAATTGAGGTCCATGAAGACATGGTTTCCCAAGGTCAGAGTGGAAGTACTAGGAAGTACTAGGCCTGAACAGAGCCCTGACCTCAACCCCACTGAACACTTTGGGATGAATTGGTACACAGACTGTGCCCCAGGCCAACATCAGTGCCTGACCTTACTAATGCTCTTGTGGCTACATGGGTAAATCCCCACAGCCATGCCCCAAACTCTAGTGGAAAGCCTTCACAGAAGAGTGGAGGTTATTATAACAGCAAACTGAAAAAATCAGGACTCAATCTGGAATGGGATGTTCAAAAAGGACAAATGAGTGTTATGATGAGGTGCCCACAAACATGTGGCCATATAGTGTATATAATGTTCCATACAGTTGAGACTTATTATGCTTCATACATTTCAAGACACAAAATGTATAGAATTTATTTCTTGTAAAATGACATCAAACAAAGTGACTAATTTTTCTTTTTATACTGGCAGTCCATGGAACACTTTGTATGCTTTTTTATAAAGATTTGGCCCTATGATAGAATACAGTCTCAGCTACCTTGACAGCAATTTTGGTTGTGCCACTCAAGCACTTTAGCACCATCAGTAAGGCGAAGTTGGAATCAGATTCAGAATGCGTTTATTCACCAAGATATCTGTACAGGAAGACAGTACAGAAGTTTCATGCAACATGTGGATATTGCTGAATTGGAAATTGTTGGGGTGGAATATAATTGTTACTATGACTGTAATGACTGTAAATGTCATTGTGCAATTACTGCAGGTGTTCAATTGCAATTGAATTGTGTCGGTTTTGTAAAGTGGCTGGTGCTGTATGTCAGAGGGGAGATATGTTGGAAGGATCTTTGTTTAGAAGTATTGTGGCCTGTGGGAAGAAACTGAAACTATGAGAAGAAACAGATGTCGACTGGTACAGGAATTCAGGGCTCTTATTCTGGGTTTCCATTGTGAAATGCTGAAAAAGAAAGTGTCTGGTATGATTTTCCACTCTCTCTTCTTCACACTGGATGTGTTCCTGCACTTCTGATGATGCACACATATGCATGGAGTGGGAAGTTACAGAGGTATCTTCCGTGCTGCAGGGCCTTCTTGGTGATTGTTTTAATATTTCTGTTCCATTTGAGGTCCTGCTGGATGATGGTGCCCAAGGAACTTGTATGACTCTGCTCTTCTGAGTTGTTTATGTTGTTTAAGGTGTGGTGGATGCTTCCTTCTGAAATTAATAATCATCTCCACAGTTTTTTGCATGTTCAACTCCAGGTTATTAGCTTACTTCTGTCCAATATGTGAACGTCTCATTGTTTGAGTCCTACCGATACAGGGTGGTATCATCTGCAGACATGATGAACTTGAATAGTCACTGTCGGAAGTACAGTCACTGGTGTACGGTGAGTAGAGCAGGGGAGAAAGCACACATCTTTGTGGAGCACCAGTGTTGAGGTAAAGCTGGTCTGAGATGTTGTCGCCCATTCTGATGTGATGTTTCCTATTGGACAGGTAATTGATACTCCAGCGGCAGATGGAAGGAGATATGTTAAGCTGCCTAGTTTGTCCAAGAGAACTTCAAGAATGGTATTCTTGAAAGCAGAGCTAAAATCCACAAACAGTATGATTTGAGTAGATGTGAGGGCTGTCCAGATGCTGCAGGATGTATTGCAGACCCACGTTTATGGCATTGTCTACAGACCTGTTAGCACTATATGCAAACTGGAGAGTATCTTGAAGGTCTTTCAGAGCACTTCATGGTTACAGGTCAAAGCCACTGGTCTGTAATCATTTAAGCAGGAGCTGTATCTTGGGTTTCTTGGGAGCCTGTTTCTTGGGAACTAGAATGATAACAGAGGATTTGAAGTAGACAGGCACGATACATTAGGCTAGAGACTGATTAAATAGATCATTTAGAATAGATGACAGTTGTACTGAGCAGTGCCTTGGGCCGCATTCACAACTGGCATTAACATGCTTACTGGGTGATTGAATCGTAAGTGGTCAGCGCTAAGTACAGGTATGATGCATCATGATCCAATCACTCAAACCACATTTGGAGGTGGTCACATCACATATGGTCACATCACATTTGTACTGTAAATGTGAATGCGCCTTGAAGCATCCCAGAAAGCAGTGAAAGACCAACTAATTGACTATATCATTGCCCTAGCTGGAAAATATGTAATAATTGCGAGACTGTGTTGGGCCACATTTGTGGCACAGCATTGTGCAACCAACCAAGACAAAACTTGTTTATTGGATTGTTGATGTATGGGATGGTTTGTCCATATCATACAAAATTAATTTGATTATGAGGTAACCAAACAAAAAGTGAGGGCATATCTCAGCAACTGTGTGAAGTACAGTAGGTCAGCAACCAAAATGCGAGGGACTGCCGCCACCATGGCACACACAAATTTACACATGAATCTTGTCCGCAAAATCACTGCAGTGTGGCGCAAAACGACATGCCACTTATAAAGATTTTGTTTTTAATTAACCCACAATTAGAGCTGTACATCAGTGGACGTGTGCCAGTGTGTGGACGCATTTGTTAGCATTTTTGTTCTCCGAGCTGTGTGTGCATGTGCACGAGAGAACATTGCTGCTATTGATGATGATAAAAAAGACCCTAAAATCAGGTTTAAAATTTATGTGGCATTTATGTAAACAATTTATGTTTTCTGTATAAATAATCATGTTACTGCTGCTGTTACACAAGAGAAAAAATGTGGTTTTCAAAAACAGTAGTGTTTGGCCTAACCCTAACCCTATTCTTAAAGTTTTCTCTAAACAAAATATTATTTTAATTTATTCATGCAAAAAAAATGGAAACATTAAATCAAATCATCAAATCAATAATAAAAATATGCAGGTGCTTGTGGGCAATAGTGTTCCTTGGGGAATGTTAGTTGGCTCTGGCTTTGATGTGCTTTTGGTCAGCGTTGGTCACGTGGGGGAACCTCTGGGAAACGGTCTTCAAGATAAAGTGCCTTAGGTTCATGGGCAATGCAGATTTGCCCCTCGAACCATCCCAGTTGGTGGTCGATGCCCACTCTTTATACTGCTGTTCTGGTAAAATAAGCAAGCAACCATATTGATCTGGCCATCCCCAACTCTGCATCATTAGGATATCTAGCTGCTCTGGTGAGGGACAAGAAAACTGGAGTTCTGGATGGCAACTTCCAGTTGGTGTTGTTGGCGTTGGCCCCGCGGTGACAACAGAAGATGGTATTTGCCTGTTGTCTGCATCTCCACTCAGGCTAGCAGTGACCTCAGATGGACAGTCTGATGTGGGGGGTGGGCAGAGTCGAGTTGAGGCATTAGTGCCTCTGTTGCTGTGCGCGCCTTTATTAGCTGCATCACAACAGTCACGTGGGCCTGGATGAGTCCAATGCGTGTCATTTTTAAATCTGCAAGAGGTCTGTTTTCTAACAAAGGTGTCAGAATATTGGAATGATTACAATGTTGCAGTTCATAGGTAATATGAAAACAATAAAAAATGTCAGTATAATCTTTTTTTTAATAGCCATTTTAAAATTTTTACCTTCTTTGTGTTCCTCATCCTGCCACAATAAAATGAAGCGTGGTACAGATACTCTTTAGTTTGTCTCAAATGAGTAATGTGGCACATGCCACCCTTCACTGTAAACACAAAAATTAAATCTATAAGCTGCATTGCACAGTAATGTTCTGCTCACCAGGCTTTGCCATATGTCCACCCAAGTTGCTTTCCGCGTCTCCTGATGGTGCTGGTTGACATTCCCAATTGCAATCAGGACTGAAGCTCAGTCTGAATATTTCTAGCAGACCACTCATCATGCTCATTCAGTATATCATCAAGAGCTTGTAGTGCTACACTATAAACACACATGCACAAAGTTATATACGACATCAGCTTGATAGAGATTGTATACATAAAAAAGAAGCATACCCATACCTGTTAATTTTCAGTATAGTTAGTTTTTTAGTTGCAGTGTTAATTATGCCATCAGAGACACACACATGACTACAACAAGAAACCCCTGATGTCAGTCAGGAAGTGTCCGGCTCTCCACATAGACCTGATCTTGTCGCTAATCTCGGGAGAGATCTTTGTCATGGCTGAATGTCTGGTAGAAAGTCTTGTAAGTCCCAAGCTCTAAGAGTTAATTAGGGGTCAAGCCCCGAAGGGGCGAAGACCCCTTTTGTTTTCGTTTATTTTTTTCTTATAAAGGGGTCAAGCCTGGAAGACTATGGCAGCCCATAGAACCGCTTGCGTGAAAGTTATGAAATTTGGCACACAAATAGAGGACAGTCTGATCTGTTAATCTAGCAAATTTGGAGTCTCTAACTCAATCCCTCTGGCACCATCAGCTGTCCAAAATTGCACTCACGTTTATGTTAATAACTTTTTATGTTAATAACCATGAGTCCTAGAAACACAATTCTTTTCCTCTTTGATTCCTTGGCTCAAGCCGATTCGAGTGTCATTTTGCATCCTGAAAATCTTTTTGCCATTTAGAATTTTCTGAAAAACATACTTTTTTGAACTCGTCCTAGGCCATTTGTCCGATTTGAAAATTGAAATTGGCATGTATCATCTAGAGACACATACGACAAAAAGTTATTCACATAATTTTGATAAACCATACCATTTTCGAATGGGGCTTCAACAAATTCGACAGTGAGCACGCCAAAATGGACGTGAGGGTATATCTTTGTAACGCTTAGAGGGATTGTGACGAAACTTGGTATGTGTCATCAGCATTAAGCCCTGAGGTTAGCTGCAGCATTTCGGAACAGCACCACCTAGTGGTCACGAGATATGAAAAAAGCACATTTTTGCTTAGAACTTCTGAACAGTTGATATAAAAAGTTCCTATCTCTGCCATTTTGGATGTCGGCCATTTTGAATTTAGTCATTAAATGCTGTATTTTACGAACAACTTATAAATCGTTATAAAATTTGGTATGTGTCTTTGGCCCCATGCTATGAAGGGACTCAACCCGTTTCGGGACAGCGCCACCTTGTGGTCAAAAATAATAATGATATTTCTTAAATTTCTAATAGCTATTGACTCCTTCTGCCTACTGTCATGAGACTGGTCTTGATAGATTCTGTGGCTCCGAGAACAATGATTCCAATTATGTCATGGTTGAGCAAACTTCCTGTCCACTATTTTTAAATGTTTTGAAAACCTACTTTTTCAAACTCCTCTTAGATCGTTTGTACCATTTGCATGAAAATTGACGTACATCATCTAGAGACACATACAACAAAAAGTTATTCACATAATTTTGATAAACTATACCGTTTTCGAATGGCGAAATTAATGAATTTGAAGAACATGCAAAATTGAACTTGAGGCTGTATCTCTACAACACTTTGAGGGATTGTGACGAAACTTGGTACATGTCATCGCCATTAGGCCTTGAGGTTACGTGCTGCATTTCGGCACACTGCCCCCTACTGGTCATGAGCTAGCAAAAACGGCATTTTGGCTTATAACTTTTGAATGTTTTCCTGCATGATAACCATCATGCCCAGATGCTACCTGAGTGGTTTCAGAACAGCACCTCATACTGGACAAAATAGCTAAGAAGTAGCTATTTTAGTTATTTTTTTAATAAAAGTTTTTTTATGATTGAAATTTTACTTTTTCTAACTCCTCGTACACTGTTCAGTGGACTCTAACCAAAAACATGTCACAAAGCTTCTTTTGCTGCTCATTTATTTTGGGCTGATAATTTTCTTGACCCCGGTATTGCTGCTTGCAGCTATATTTATTATGATAATTGTGCAATTGAAACACTGAATTGATTTCAAAGAATGGTGTAATGTATTACAAATCACACAATTATGCAGCTGTTCAGTAAGAGGCAATTCAAGAGAAACAGTAGGCTATAGGCCATTTGGTGTGTACAGAAGTACACACAGTAACCTTTTAAGTAATACAGCAGTAATACAGCAGTAAACTTTTGAGTGCCTTTAAATCAGTGTACTGCCTTCTATTTTTCTCATTCATTAATAAATTGAGTAGACATTTTAATTATTCATAAATGAATTATAAATTATTTGTTAATAAATTGTACCAACAGCCATATGAGTGGATTTTGTAATATAAATTTGAGAATTTATCATGAAACATGCCTCCAGCATCATTAAACATGAAGGCAAAAATACTGTGTAGGCTTACAATGAAAAACTTTATATTTTTTGTATGAATAAAAATTCATACAATTTGTACATTCATAAAAATATAAACCATTATAAATATTTTCCTGTGCATTCAGTTTTCCCCCGATTTCACTCTAACCTCACCCACATTTCACAGCCATGCACAGCAAAAAACATGAAAGGGCAATTGGCAATAAAGACAATATACTGAATGGGAGCTTAGAAGATGATTCTATTTAAACTAACCTTTCAGTTTTCTCTAAATCATTCACATGACAGGGTCTTATTAATGTATATAAATACTCTATTCATCCGTCTCTGCCATGTTATGGTCCATAAACAATTGCATTTCAGCAACAATTCAATTTGAATTTCACATTATTTGATTGTTTGAGTGATAAACCCACTGAGATATTGGCTTACATTAAAAAAAAATTTCTTAAAAAAATATATATTTGTTCAGCACCATTTTACCTGAAAACTGCTGCAACAGTGCATAAGCAGCAGTGATACTCCATAATGAATAGCATTAGTTAAGCTTATCAAGAGTTAGAACTGTAATGTTATCAGGTGTTTAACCTGGTATGTTTTACAAGAACTCTTTGTTGCCTGAATGTTGCCCTGAGCAGAATTTTATATTTATAAATATTTAAATAAATTTTATATTTATGTACTTATATATTATTATTATTGTTATTATTATTATTATTATTATTATTATTAATAATAATAATAATAATAATAATAATAATATACACACATATATTTAGCCTTTTTTAAAAGATGATAGTCAAGATTATACTGGAATCGAACGCGGGTCCGCTGCATTCAAGCACCACTGCGATATGTAGTTTTAAAAGCAAATAACCATAAGTGAACGTTCTGTATAAGTTCTTATAAGATACAATAAAAAATAAATAACATAACATAAAAATAAATCCCTGTAACTTTAGGAATTTTTTTCCCTTAAAAATAATGAAATAAGAACCATATTGTACAATATATTGACTTCAGTGGAACATTCAGTGCTTGCTGGAAGCTTACAGCTTACAAAAATATGGTTTTACAATATCTATCTTTGCAAATGCCACACTTTATTATTTTGATACAAACTGAGTTTGTATCAAATAGGTAAATCTAGTTTTTGTAACTCCTTACAGTCAGCAATGCCCAAAACCTCAGTTTCATCATGGTGTACGAGAGACCAAGTCAGTGACCTGTTAAATACTATCTTTCTCTTATCCCAATCTATTTTATGAAAAAAGGGAAACACATCCAAGACCGAATGGAATTAGAGTGGAGCACTATAACTCACATTCATAAACAAGATGTATTTCCTTGTCTACAGTAAAATTCTTGGGTGAAGTATAGGATAGCATTTTCCACTCTTTTAGCATACATGGGTATCTTTGTCCATCATAGGCCCCAAAAGCTTAATGGACAGTGGTAGTCTTTTGTTTTTCTAAACGCTTGGTATGATGTTTGATCCGCATTAGTCCATTATCAAGGGTTTGAAATCCAGAAGGGAGTTCATCGGTAAGTGCTATAGTGCTGTTAACAAGGCCTATTAACAATCAGCTCTTCCCCCTCAATGTAGTTCAATTATGCTGCAGCAGCTTTTAGCGTGTGGAGTTTGCCCACATGTTTCTAATTGAGGGGATTGTACGTATGCCACATCAACTTGTATTCATTAATTAGTTCTGTCTTAAAAGAGCCACCAGGACATGAAATATTCATCAGATTGAAGAGTTGCATTTGCAGAGTGTGCATGGTTGATGGATGAGTGTCTCACGTTTATGTCAGCAAGTTGCTAGGAATGAAGACCCTTGTCTAAGTTGTATAATTATTCTGTTCAATTTGTTGTGAGATTGGTATTGTCTGTAGTACAATATCCACCAAGTCAGCAGTTGTTAGTGGTCTCAGTGCTGTGCTTTTGGCTTTTCAGATCCACCATTCTATCCCCACTACCCTCCAGCCATTTTTCAGTTATCCCATCAAGGGGGTGCTGAAAGTGGGACAGGCTCCCCATGTGGCCTCCAGTCTCCCTTTCTCAATTTTACAGAGGCAAAAAAGAGTCAAACTCATTCTGAATCTAGATTCCACACACTGCCACTGTTGGATTGTCCCCCACTGAGAATGATGTCCTGGCCTGTATTAGCCTATTATTAACTTTTGCAAAGTTTGCTAATGATCTTTGAAACATTCTCCTTTGTATTCAATAAAATATTTATTAAATTAATCATGAGTAACATATGCATGATGACTGAGAATATTGTGATATTGACTATAGGCCAGAATACTCCTGGGGGTGGGCTGTCAAGTAAAACTGAACTGCACTCTCTTTTCTGTTGTTGTAGTTCCTGTTCACATGGGTGTTCTAAGGTTGTTTCACATACTTGCTCTTACCTTGCACATTTCCTCACTAGCCATCCCTCCCCTGTTTTTACTTTCTATTCATACTGTATGTGAGAATGTTGGCTGGACACTCAATAATGCCACTTCTCAGTGTGGGAATGTGTTAGTTTTTTAAATTCGGCTTCCAATGTGGGTGGTGTCATTTATAAGGCTGGCCCTTTTCTTGTTTTGTATTAGCAGTTTTTTAAGCAGTTTATGTTTTGTTCTATGTTAGTAGCAGGTTTAACTTGACTGTAGATACTTGAGCTATTCACATTAAGACTAAAATAAAGAAAAGCAGAAATACATGATAGTTCATGAATATATTTCTTAACAAACTAATGTCTCACAGCCATGCTCATGCTATCAGCAAGACTACAAAGTATCATGTTACATTTGAACATAACATAAAGCTGCAGTATTATACTTTTTTTGATTAAAAATGAACAAAAAATCAATTATTGAGCAAGTACATAAAACATCAGTGTACACAACTGTCTCCTTACCCCGATTTGCAATGGTAAACTTATAATAATTATTTATAATTTGAGCTGTTGGGTTGGATTTCGCAGGAAACATCAGTTGTTAGCTAACAAACATTAGCACACCTTTTCACTTGATTCAGCTAGGTATTGAGTTTCTTATGTTGTTTGTTTGTTTTTGTTTGTAGATCTTCAAATGAAATACAACATAAAAAAAGCAACCTGAGTAAACACACAATACAGTTTTTATTTATTTATTTATTTATTATTAAAGCAAAAAAAGTTTCCTACACCTATCTCCCATATGAAAAACGAATTGCCCCCTTAAATTTAAAATCTTGTTGTTCCAACTTTAGCAGCAATAACTTCAACCAAACGCTTCCTATTACCGGAGATCAGCCTTTTACTTACTTCTAGGACTAGGATTGATTCCTATGCTTTTGATCATTGTCTTGCAGCATAATCCAGTTTGTGCTTGAGTTTCAACGTACGTACTGAAGACCAGACATTCTTTTTTAGGATTTTCTGGTAGAGAGCAGAATTCATGTTTCCCTCAATTATTGCAAGTTGCCCAGGCCCTGAAGCAGCAAAGCATCCCACACCATGACACTTCCACCACAATGCTTGACCGTAGGTATGATGTTCTTTTTGTGATTCTATGTTTGGTTTACGCCAGTTGTAACAGGACCCCTGTCTTCCAAACTGTTCCACTTTCGACTCATGGGTCCACAGAACATTCTCCCAAAAGGTTTGAGGATCATCAGGGTGTGTTTTGGCATAATTCATGTTAATGGCATAATTCAAACCTTAATGTTCTTCTGGGTTAGCAGTGGTTTTTGCCTCACCACTCTTCAATGGATGCCATTTTTGCAGTGTCTTTCTGATAGTGGAGTAATGAACAGTGACCTTTATTGATGCAAGAGAGGCCTGTAGGTCCTTTGAGATTGTATTTGGCTCTTTTGTGACTTGCTGGATGAGTAGTTGCTGTGCTCTTTGCTGTGCGGCCACTTCTGGGAAGGTTCGCTACTGTGCCGAGTTTTTCCATTTGGAGATAATGGCTCTCACTATGGTTCTGTGGAGTCCCAGAGCCTTTGAAATAGCTTTGTAACCCATCCCCGACGGATTTCAATCACGTTCTTCCTCATCATTTCTGGAATTTCTTTCAATTTTTGCATAGTGTGTTACTGGGTAAGACCTCTTAACCAGCTTCATGCTGGAAAAGTTCTATTTAAGTGTTGATTTGATGGAACAGGGTTTGCAGTAATCAGGCCTGGTTGAATCTAGTCCAGCTGAACCCCATTATGAATGCAGTTTCATAGATTTAGGGAATTAGTAACTACAGGGGCAAATAGATTTTCACACAGGCCCAGTTGGTAACGTTTTTGCTTCAATAAATAACACTATCATTTAAAAACTATATTTTGTGTTTACTCAGGTTCCCTTTGTTTTAACTTAGATTTTGTATTAATTTCTGAAACAATTGAGTATGAGATTTACACAAAAACAGAAGAAATCAGGATGGGGTAAAATTTTTCACAGCACTATTTTTCGAATAGAGATGGTGATAGAGAGGCAAAAGTTCAGCACTGCAGCTTTAATGAAAACCTCACTTATTCAGTTATTCATTACCTGTCCATCAAAACAACATCATAAATATCAAAACAGAAATTAATATGTGGTTGTAGAACCCCAGTGTGTGAGGGTGTCGAGGAAGACTCAAGTGACAGGCAGAATCTTAACTAAGCTACGGGCTCATGTTTATTCAGACCGCGCACTTTCAAAAACTCAACTGAAAACAAACACTCTCGGCTTTCGCTCTGTCAGGTTCAAGTTCACATGTCTTGGTGTGTGTATGTCTCGCAAGTACTGCCAGGTGGACTCACACTCTGTTTTTCTCGCTCTCGGTCACGGGTTATGGGAGGCACTGAAATCACAAACAGACACGAATAAGTAGACTGGCGGTAATATGACACAGGTGAAAATCATTACGCATTACCTGTCGGATCGGCCCGCCTCCTCTCCATCTACAGCTGATGATTGACCATGCACCCACCTCCACATACCCCCACCGCCCAACACTGGCCTGCAGCTGCCCCCCCCCCCCCAGGCAGGAGAGGTAATCCAGCATCGCCATTTACGCCACGGTCTGTGGACCACCTCAAATTTGAATGGCTGTAGTGCAAGATTCCAACGTGTGATCTGCATGTTGGCTTCCTTCATGTGATGGAGCCATTGGAGCGGGGTGTGATAGGAACAGAAGGTGAAAGGGTGCCCCATTAGTACCGGAGGGTTAGGACCACCCACTTGATGGCCATACACTCCTTGATGGTGCTGTACTTTGTCTCCCTCATCGAGAGCTTCTGGGTGGCATACAGCACGGGGAGCTCCTCTCTCTTTCCACCACCTGGGACAAGACGGCCCCCAGCTCTTTGTCCAGTGTGTCATTCTGCAGAACAAATGGGGAGAGAAAAGAATTCAACAGCGGGCCCCCACACAAAACCGCTTTTACCTGGCAGAAAGCCCGCTCGCATGGCTCCGTCCACTGGACCATCATCTAAGTAAGCAGCGGCATATGCATTGTGCATCTCATAGTTGACTTCTCCAACTAGCTGTGTGACCTCAAAGGGTCCTTGCCACTTTGCGAGTAATTTCAAGCTCGATGTAGTAAACCAGTACTTTATTAGTACTAAATTCCCGTAGCTGAGTACCCCTGTTATACAGCCTGGATTGACATTCTTGCACTCATAGCAAATTCTCCTGTGTTAATTGTCCGGGTATGTGGTATGTTTTCCTCTCAGGTCCAGAACGTACTGAAGCAGCTGTGTACAGCATAGTTAGTACCGCCGGCGGGGTCGGAATTTACATTGTACATCTGAAAGATGAGAGAGTTACAAAATAAAAACTTACCACCGTGAAACGTTCTGCTCAAGTCGTATTTGTAAACTTGCTTCAGCTTGATCATCTGCTTTTTCTGAATCTGGCTTGATCTGAAACTGTAAAACTGATGACATGTTGCTTAGGAGCTTAGAATTGCTTAGAAGATTTGGAGGCTAAAGCTAACGTTAAGGGGCGTTACTTTTCCAACACACGCAAGGCTTTTGGCCAATCTCAATGCAATGGGTCAGCTGGCCAATCAGATTGTACTGGGCTTTTCAGAAGGAGGGGTTTTGCAGAAATCTGAGCATTTCAGGCAGCCTGGAAATAGAGGTACTTCAATAATGAACAGTATTTGACAAATAATGTGTTTTTTGAACATTAAAACATGTTAACCTATTTTATTACACCCAATAAACAACATAATTAATGTTTAAAAATGTTTAAAATTCATGATATGATTCCTTTAAATATATGTGTGGCACAATTATTGGCACCCTTTTAATCAATGCTTTGTGCTATCTCCCTTTGCCAAGATAACAGCTCTGAGTCTTCTCCAATAATGCCTGATGAGGTTGGAGAATACATGGCAAGGGATCTGAGACCATTCCTCCTTACAGAATATCTCCAGATCCTTCAAATTTCGAGGTCCACTCTGGTGGACTCTCCTGTTCAGTTCACCCAACAGGTTTTCCATGAGGCTCAAGTCAGGGGACTGGGATGACCATGGCAGGAGCTTGATTTTGTGGTCAGTAAACCATTTTTGTGTTGAATTTGATGTATGTTTTGGATCACTGTCCTGCTGGAAGATCCGACCACGGCCCATTTTAAGCTTTCTGGCAGAGACTGTCAGGTATTCATTTAATATCTGCTAATATTTGATAGAGTCCATGATGCCGTGTATCCTAATAAAATGTCTAGGTCCTCTGGCAGATAAGCAGCCCCAAAACAGTCATCACCATATTTAACCATGGGCATGTGTGCGCCAAAACCACCTATGGTGTTTATTGCCCAAAAGCTCTATTTTGGTTTCAGCTGACCATAGAACCTGATCCCATTTGAAGTTCCAGTAGTGTCTGGCAAACTGAAGATGCCTGAGTTTGTTTTTGGATGAGAGCAGAGGCTTTTTTCTTGAAATCCTTCCAAACAACTTGTGGTGATGTAGGTGACTTTGGATTGTAGTTTTGGAGAGTTTCTGACCTCAAGACGTAACTAACTTCTGCAGTTCTCCGGCTGTGATCCTTAGAGATTTTTTGGCCACAAATCATCCTCTTCATAGTGAGTTGGGACAATATATACACACATACTCTTCCAGGTTGATTCATAACATTTCCAGTTCCACCCTGATGGTGGAAATGGGCATTTTCAATACTTTTGCTATTTTGTTATAGTCATTTCCGATTTTGTGAAGCTCAGCAATCTTTTGCTGCACATCACAGCTATATTCCTTGGTCTAACCCATTGTTATGAATGACTAAGGGAATTTGGCCTATCTGTTTCCTCATTTATACCCCTTTGAAACAGAAAGTCCTGGTTGAACAATTTCCTGTTTCTAGTCAACCAGGTGTACTAAAAATGTAAAATATCAATGGGAATATACTTCAAATATATTTTTCCCATATGAATTCATAGGGGTGCCAATAATTGTGCCACACATAGATTTAACAAAGATTTTTTTCTTGATAAACCTGTGTTGTGTTTGCAATTGTTTGATATTCACGAGAGCAGAGTATTTTTGTGAATTTTTTTAAACAAGAGATCAAAAGGTTAAAAAATAAAGACAATTTTTCATAGCCGCCTTTGCATATTTACCAAGGGTGCCAATATTAGTCGAGGGCACTGCCTCACACCTCCAGGGTTGAGGGTTCGATTCCCGCTGCGGCCCTGTGCGTGTGGAGTTTGAATGTTCTCCCCGTGCTTCAGGGGTTTCCTCCATGTACTCCCCCAGTCCAAAGACATGCAATGTAGGCTGATTGCCATGTCAAAAAGTGTATGTAGTGCATGAATGTGTGTGATTGTGCCCTGTGATGGATTGGCACCCCATCCATGGTTTCCCCCGCCTTGTGCCCCATGCCCCCTGGGATAGGCTCTAGGTTACCCGTGACCCATTAAGGATAAGCGGTACAAAAATGGATGGATGGATGCATGGCTATACAAATATACTGTATATAGATAGTCAGATAACAGACAGATAGTCTTAAAGTAAATAACACTTGATATTTGTTTGCATAGCCCTTGCTTGCAATATCTGCTTCTAGCTGGCAACCCACTGACATCACTAAACTCTAAATGCCATAAAAAAGCCATGTTTTGTGTAAAATCTCCTTTTTTTTTTTTTTTTTTTAACTTCCACTGTAATTCAAGAAAAGGTTTTTTGGAACCACTAAGGTTAAAAAAGTGATATATAAGTGCAGACCATTTACAATTTACCATTTTTATATATAAATTTATTAACATTCAGTAGAGATAAAACACCTTTCTAGAACAATTTATTTTCTTTCTTTAAAAAAAATAAATAATTCACATCCATTGTGACCATTGTGACACATTAATAACCATACACATTACCATACCATTACAGTGTGAGGAAAAACAAACAAATGCTTACCAAACAAATTTTTTGAAAGTTAAAATTTGTCCATATCCATCTTATGTGGTGTTTGACACTATATTTATTAGACCTCACTGAACATTGGCTAGTATGGGGTAACTGTTAGCCCTATGTTGATATTGTGTATCTGGACCATCACTCAGTGAATGTGTAACTGGACCATCAATCAGTGAATGGTATCAATCAAACTCAATCTCTATCTGAGTTTTGCATCATATCATCTACTACAGATTGGATATGGGCCCATACAACATGTTCATTGTGGTGAAGGAGTTTGAGATTGTGGCCACTACTGTATGGATCGATACTTGTGGCTGATTTCCTCCTAAATGAAATGACTGTATCTCTGTATTCA
Organism: Stegophilus panzeri; assembly: GCA_024331685.1. Lineage (NCBI taxonomy): Eukaryota > Metazoa > Chordata > Actinopteri > Siluriformes > Trichomycteridae > Stegophilus > Stegophilus panzeri. The sequence continues at coordinate 10,019,285 of JANDJT010000050.1, forward strand.
ATTTATCATTTTCAGATAATTAATATTTTTTGGAGAAGTCAACATGTAGAACCATTTAATTTTCTTTCAGGTTTCAGTTGTGTGAATTTCTTCACCTGGTGAAGCCAGTTGAAATGGTTAACAGCAATATCCTCCAGCTCTCTGTTGAAATTTTCAACAATTTTGTCCCACTGTGTCAGATTCTGTTTTCTTCACCCAGTTTTTAAATGTTGTATCCCCAAACACCACATCTTACTTTTGCCAGTGTTCCCATTTTGCTCGATCATTTTGATTATACCCTGTAAACTGGATTGTGTCAAAGAAGCACATGGGACATGTTATGCTGAAGAAGATAGACGATAGGCATTTGTGGATAGTATACCCCTCTGTGCCAAGCTATCAATAAGGAGCTGCATGTACTCATGTTGCTAGCATGTATTGAGACCATGTATTGAGACCACTTAAGCTGGCTTCTGTGACAAAGAATAGCATGTATTGTACAAACTGTCCATAACATTGTGTTCTTCTCTTTGTGCAAGTCAACCAAAGATTATGTTAGTATTCTCCTCTGTATTTTTTCTTTTCTACCAATAATGTCTATGAGTTGTTTCATTAGCTTCTGGTTATGAATCTTCAGCCTCTTCAATTGTTTTATTTTTCTTTGCTTCCTTAACTTTAAGCAGTGTCTGTTTACGTGAATGTGTTCGTGTGCTATACACAAAAGGTCCTGGGCCTTCATTGACATCTTCATAATCAGAAGGTTGATCATGTGATTGAGGTGACTATGGAGTTAGTTCAAGTATAGCCTTATTGGCCTTGTCCCTTGCCCTACATCTCCTTTTTGACATGCTTTCTCTTTCTGCTTTCTCTTTGCTACTAACACTGGCTTCACACTGCCTGTAACAATTTTCATCATGCTTTTTTCTCCTGATATCTGCAGAAAATATGCACGGGAAATAATGCATATAATCAGTGTGAGTTAAGAAAGCATTTATGATCCTGAAATAAAAAGTTTTAAAGCTTGTATCATTTAATTTCTGCAACTCTCCCTCAACTTTCTGGTCATCTCTTTACTAGCCATTAGCTGCCTGGCTCATAATCCTCCTGCCTATCCCACAAACCGCCTGCCTGGCTTTTAAACCACCTGCCAGGATCTTAAACTGACAAAGCCAAACACTGTAGGAATATTTCACTTTCTATATCCTCCAATAATGAGATAAGGGGGAGAAAAAGGGTAAACTGAACAAAAAGGACAGATACCACTACAATGGACAATTTGCCATTATGGTAGTAGTCTAATGTAGTAGTAGTAGTAATAATAATAATAATAATAATAATAGTAATAATAATAAATATAGCTGCAATTAAGGGGCCAAGCACAAAGAGGCTA
>JANDJT010000050.1:10036448-10046598 GCA_024331685.1 Stegophilus panzeri
TACACACATGCATACATACAATTTATATAAATGCGTGTCTGTGTGCCAGATTGTATACAGGGATGCAGTGCACCGCCAGAAGGTTGGTTTGTTGTGACACCTCTTGAGGCGCAAGCTCCAGGAAGGTGTTAAAGATGATTTGTTGATTCGTGCAGGGAGTCATCGTCGCACCATTTGGTGCTCTAGAGATGATGACTGTATGTGTGTATAAACTCGTAGGGATAAAAATGTAGGAGGGAAAAAGAGAGAAGAGGAGGAGGAAGAGGTGGATATCGTGTTGGAATTTGATTCCTACTCAGTAGTGTGGTCTGATCCAAAATCATCAACCTCTCCCCTCTCAGGAGAATTTCTGCATGGTTCCCAGATTGAGAATCTCAAGTCACACTTTTTAAATACATTCTGCTTTCAGACTGCATTCAGCACTCTGAAAACATGTACATGCAGCACATACATGTGTGACACTGAAGCCACCATGGACAGTCACTGGATTCTCACTTATCATGACTATATCCCCAGCCTTGTACTAGTTTACATCTACACTCACTGTTTCATTTCTATGAAAATATGTATCATGTGTATCAGCTGCTTAAATCTATTAACAATGCAATGTGTATAAGGATTGGTATAGAAAAAAGGCTGGTTAAAAATATATTTATATGTTTATATTTATATATTTATATAACAGTATTTTATATACAGCCCACTACAAAAGTATTGGAACAGCAAGGCCAATTCTATTATTTTCACTATACAGTAGACACTTGGGTTTAAGATCAAAAGATTAACAGATAGATCAGAATTTCAGCTTTTATTTCCTGATATTTACATCTAGATGTGTTGAACAATTTAAAACACCTTTGGTGGCAAACCACCATATTGTGAGCAATATTTAGGTGAGCAAAAGTATAGGAACAGATAGCCTTAAAGTAAATTAAAGTAAATAACACTTAAGCAAGAAACACTTATCAGTCACATGTTCTATTATTTTTTGAGCACATAAAAAAATGGGTGGGTTCAAACAAAAGGTGTCATGTTCAAAGTTGTTTAACACATCTAGATAGGAGTTGAAATTCTGATCTATCGACTCATTCATCTTTTGTTCTCAAAACCAAATGTCTTCAATGTATAGCAAAAACAATAGAATTGGCCTTGCCGTTCCAATACTTTTGGATGGGACTGTATACTCATTTGAAGTATAAATACTGTTTATAAGTGTCTGTCCAGCTCTTGTTTGTGTGTGCTAGTGTTTACTGTAGAAAATTCCAGTGAAATGCTTATTTTTACTGCTAAATACAAGTCTGACTCCCTCAGTACAATGAAAACTCTCATAACAAAAAGACACTTTGTCAGGTTATTCTCCTTAAGCACCCCATCTCGCTCCTTCGCATCCTACAGTTGTAATGATATGTTTCATTATTTGCATTTCACAGCTTTTAATAGTGAGAGAATTTAGGCTAAGCCCCAGGTTGTCAGAGAGGCAGCCTCCACTGGAGATATGACTGGATTCAGGGTCTCTGAGTGAATAGCCCAGAAACAGAAGGAAGAAAAAGAAGAAAGGGGGAGCATAAATTAATGGCCATAGACTACACTGTCAAATAAGGTGCCTACTGGAAGAAGTACCTTTACAATGTATGGTTTAGTGGGTTAACAGTTGCTTTCCATCTGATTTTAGCCTTTGCCACTCTCAGCAAATGAAGACTAAGAGACTTGGAGAATGAAAGAGAAAAATCTATTTAAAAAGAAAGACAGGGAAAATAGAAAGTCAAGGTGATGTCTTTTTGCCTTTGATTTTATGGTTGCGCAGAAGAAAGGGAAAAGACAAAATTTTGCATCCTTGGCAAATGGCTATAAAGCTTAAAGTTCTTTTTTCATCCCCGGGGGTATCTCTATGGTGAGAGTGTTGGTCAGACAGATTTCCGAAGAGTGAGAGCACAGCACACAAAGTCTTGAGCCAGCTAGCATTCAGGAGCATGGGGACAAGGCTTTTTTTAGCATTGAAGCTTATATACAAGTGGGGATTAGAGGGTGAGGAAAAGGTTTAAAGCTTGATTTACGTATGTTAAGGAAAGACTTCAGAATAAAGCTTTTATATACACTCAGATTGCCTGTGTCCAGGCCTCACTTTGTTCAGCCTCACTCCCTTCTGAAGCTGACCATAGTATTTTATTATTTTGAAAACATGACCTTAGTATTATAAGGTTCTACTTCCCATTCATTATTTACCAGGATAGAATCATCTGAGAGACTTCATCATTTGTAATGTTACTTTTATTTATTAATGCTAGGCATTTCTGCCTTACTAAAACACATGGCCAAAAGTTCACAAGGGAGGTGCCTAAGTGGAGGCGCCTAACTGGAGGTCTTAAGCGTTTCAAGGGCTTTTAGATCCACTTAGGTCACAGCTTCTGTGATGTGGATTTCAACTGTGTAGCTTTATAATGTCTTATAAATGAGAATTGCTCAGATGTATGTATGAATAACCAATTTTGTGTCTTTGTCACGCTGTCTCTTTATTTTTGTGCAATTCTCAAGCTGCAAGGTTAGAATTTCTGTAATAAATAAGAAAAGGGAGAAAAAGGAACATTTGTTGTGTTTGCATGTTTGTGTATAAAGAAGGCCCGTATTCATAAACCTCTGAAGCTGACAGAGGTTTAAATCAGTAGCGTTATTTACTCTGGCTCTGGTTTGGTCATAGCATATGTTTCAACTCTTTTGTTTTCAGTCAAATGGCTATTGAGAGTAGAGAGTACTTATTGTTAATTATTTACTGGCAAACAATAATAATGGTAAAATGTACAGTACATTAATTTTCTTTTCAGTCCAACAGGCATGCAGAACTTACATTATATAGCCAAAAGTTTGTGGACTCCTGACCATAACATCCATATGTGGTTCTTCCCCAAAATGTTCCCACAAAGTTGTAAGCACACAGTTGTATAGCAGGTCTTTGTATGCTGTAGCATTACAATTTCCCTTCACTGGAACCAATGGGCCCAAAAGTGTTCCAGTATGACAATGCCTGTATACACAAAGCAAGGTCCATGAAGGCATGTTTTGCCAAGGTGGGTATGGAAGAACTTGAGTGGCCTGCACAGAGCCCTGACCTCAACCCCTACTGAACGCTATTGGAATGAACTGGAATGCTGAGCCCCATGCCTCCTCACCCGACCAGCTACATTCTAAAATCTAGTGGAAAGCCTTCCCAGAAGAGTGAAATTGATTATAACAGCAAGGGGGAACTAAATCTGGAATACTATGTTCAGAAAGCATACTATGGGTGTGATAGTCAGCTGTGCGCAAACGTATGGCCATATAGTGCATTTATACATGTCAAACGACTGCAAATCCTGCTTCAGTGCCTCAAAGTGGCGCTGTGGTGACAATGGCTGTCTGATAGCTATGGTAGCGGGGCTTAATGCCCTGGCAGGTTTTACCATGCTACAAAGGTGTCAGACTATTTGATCCTAGAAATGATTCATTTTCTAGAGGTCAAAAAGCTAGCTAAACTGAAGAGGTATTGGCCTGCCTGCCCAGCCAGCGGGATGGTGACATTCAAAAGCTAAAACAGCACGAAGAAATTGGCCTCAGTACCCTGCGCGTCAATCGGGCCATTCCATGGCGGTGGGATGCATCTCGAGCGACGAGAGGCTGCTAAGAATCTCAGATTCCAGAAGGCCACAAAGGAATAGCATTAACCTTGCCATATGTACCTACAACTGCAGGACTTTGGCAGGGGGAAACGGTTTGAACCACCTGATGGAGGAGAAGAAGAAGATCAGGTGCGATGTGTTAGGGTTGATCAAGACCCGTCAGAATAAGGAAACAAGTTCGTGGTGGAAGGACGGAAGCACCGTAAGATTTGGAAAAGCGGACGGTGCCAGATCAATTGGAGATATAGGGTTCATTGTAAGCAATGAATGGGATTCGAAGGTCACCTCTAGCCAGTTTGTTTCATCACGGATCGGGGTGCTGAACATGAACCTCTCTGGGAAGGTCACCCTTAAGATCGTCCAGACCTACACTCCCACGAGTGCCAGCGACGACGATGAAGTGGAGGAATTCTATCGCCAGCTAGACAAAATGCTAGCTGTGAAATCCACATACACCGTCATGATGGGAGACTTAAACGCAAAGGTTGGACAAGGGTGGCAAGGAGAAACGTATATCAGAAGGTTCGGTTTGGGTGAAAGGAATGAGAGAGGAGAGCATTTGGTCACCATAGCAGAGGCGAGACGGCTTTACATCGGCAACAGCCTATTCAAGACGAAGCAGGAGAAGAGATGGACCTTGATATCTCCAAATGCTGAGCATCACAATGAGATCGACTATATCCTGGTCAAAAAGCGGCGCATCTTGCAGGACGTCTCCGTCATAGCGCCATTTAACACCGGCAGCGATCACCGCCTGCTGAGGGCAAAGATCGTTATTGACGGGATAAGGGAGAAGAAGGCACTGCACTTGGCGTCGAAGGAAGAACGCGTAAAGATCTAAGATGAGACGCGGTTGCAGGAAGCCATCAAGCAGGAAACCTGGCATCAAATTGACGAAATGAATACGGACTACGAATCACTGATAAGGAAATTGAATGAGTTCTTGAGGAATGGTAAGGAGGCGTGCCTGAGGGAGAAGAAGGGAAGAATCTCGGAGGAAACTAAGAAACTGCTGGAGAAGAGGAAGAACATGAAGAGGACTGCAGAAGATCACCTCGCATATTCCCTTCTCAGCAGAGTGATACGTCAACATCTGAAGAGAGACTTTGAGAAATACCGGATGGAAAATCTCCTGAAGGCCACAGAGGAAAGGAAGAGCCTTAAGAAATGTGAAAGGGACATGACATTATATAGATCAGAGCTGACGACACTCAAGAACACAGCTGGTGTACCGGTCAGTGATAAAAGTGAGGTGGAAAAGATCTGCAAAGACTTCTACACCAAACTTTTTAAGTCAACTGGGAATACGCAGCCGTTGGCATCATCTCAAAGAAAAGAAAAAGTGCCACCCATCCTTGTCAGTGAGGTTGAACGAGCCATCAATTCGATGAATAGCGGGAAAGTGCCAGGGAAAGATGGCAAAACATCTGAGATGCTGAAGTCAGGCATAGAGCAGTTCTGGAAAATCCTCGCCAAGCGATTCACTCACTATCTGGATGAGGGAAAAATACCCTCACAATGGAAAGAGACAAATACCATCCTGCTATATAAAAAGGGCGCTAGAGAAGACCTGAAGAACTATCGGCCCATATGCCTCTTGTCTCATGTGTACAAGCTGTTCACGAAGGTAATCCTGAATAGATTATCACAACATCTAGATGAACAGCAACCAAGAGAGCAAGCAGGCTTCCGGAAGAAGTATAGCACGATAGATCACATTCACTCTGACCCAATTGCTTGAGTGAACGAAAGAGTACAGGATGCCTCTGTGCGTCGTGTTCGTGGACTACGAGAAGGCCTTCAACAGTGTCGAGATAAATGCAGTGCTGAACTCACTGGAGAGGCAATGGGTCGAGACGCAGTACATCCAAATGCTCCAAGAGGCAAATTCCGGATGTACGACCGACATAGCTCTGCTATTGTCACCTGTAAAAGTACCAGTCGAAAAAGGTGTTACACAAGGAGACAAAATCTCTCCTAAACTAATCACGGCCTGTCTTGAGCAGATCATCAGAGATGTCGACTGGCGAGGTGGCGTGAACATCAACGGCGAGCTACTGACCCACCTCCGTTTTGCTGATGACATTGTGCTCATCGCTGAAACCACAGATCAGCTGCAGACCATGCTGACGGAGCTCGACATCAAAAGCTCCGCAGTAGGCCTCAAGATGAACAGCATGAAAACGAAGTACATGCGGTCTGCAAATTTGCCAGGAGGCCAAACGGTGGTTGGCAGTGATGAAATAGAGGAGGTGGAGAAATATGTCTACCTGGGGCAGGAAGTGAACATGCGCCGAGACATAGAAAAGGAGATCTCGCGTAGAGTAAGGGCCGGATGGAAAGCCTTTAACAGCATAAGGGATTTTCTAAAGGGAAGACTGGATAAGACCACCCACACCAATCTCTTCAATGGCACAGTTTTGCCTGCGATGTTATATGGAAGCGAAACTTGGGCCACAATGAAAAGGGAGGAGCAGAGGCTGGTAACAGCTCAAAGAGCCATGGAAAGATCCATGCTAGGAGTATGAGGGAGCACATCAGAAGCGAGGTGATCAGAGAGAGGTCCAGTGTGAGAGATGTCATCATGGAATATAAAAGAAACAAGCTCAGATGGGCTGGACACATTGCACGGTTCATGGACAAAAGGTGGACCCGCGCAGTTGTTGAGTGGTATCCACGCGAGCGGAAACGACCACTCGGAAGGCCTCCAAGATGGTGGTTTGACAATATTAGAAGCGCAATTGGAGTAACGTGGATGAGGAAGGCACGATCCATAGAGGAATGGAAGGTGTGCTGTGACCAGCGGTGCCGAATCGACACACGACAGACTGGTTGGTCAAGGTGATACATGTCAATATTAAAAGTTCAGAATTACAAATAAAATCTTTAAAGATTTCATACTGTTTTTACTTTTAATGACTTTTTCTGTGTGATATGTGAACAATAATAATAACAACAATGGGAAAATATATTTTATAGAAAATCTTCACACCAATGTCTTCAACAATAAAAACAGTAAATCATCTCTAGATATTTTCTTTGGAACATTATTGTTGACCTGCATAAATATGTACTGCATGTCTGTTTGATTGAAAATGGAATTAATGTACTGTACATTTTCCCATCATTATTGGTTGCCTCCAAATATTTAACAGTAAATACTAAATGGCCATTTGATGGAAAAAAAAATGGGTGGTCTCTGATGTTTACACAGTACAGTATCCCTCCAGATTATTAACGGAAAGTGGTTGTTATGCTACAGTTCTGTTTCAGTTGTTTTAATGAATAACATGCATTCATGTGAGCATGATCAAATTGTGTGGTTACAACTGTAAATTTTTACTAGTGGACCAGTAATTAAAAAAGTAGTTGACTAGTCATGTCTTCCATAGTTAAAGCAAAAATTGTTTCAGTTTTAAAGCAAAAAATGAGTTTTAGCCTAGTTTATGGGTGCGGTAAAGAATGTGCACTTCAGTTGTACTCTGGCTGCAAATTACATTTCCAGCTTCAATGCCATTTTAGGCTATCCTGTTAACAATGAAATTAAATAAATGCAATAAATGTGCAAAATAATAAATCTGTATATCATGTTACACTATTTAAGGACATACCAGTTCTTAAAATGCACTCGTGTGGACGAGCTGGTGGTAAGCTGTAATCACTGACTGAGTGTGCAGTGTGGCACCATAGTTCCCTATAGCCTAATGATGATAAAATCCTGGCTTAATGATGGATAGAGGATGCGATGTCTGCAGCACAGTCTGGGTGGTTTTAACACCATTTTTTGGCCTCAGTAGCAGCCGGAAATGTGTCTGGATGGCCTCATCAAACTGCTGTGTGCCGCTGATCTTACTCTAAATTGAGTTGCTGAGTTGGATCTCAAGTGGTCTTTCCTACACCTCTCCACTTCATGCAATGTGATAAAGTGTTAATGATTCTATAAAGCAAAAGAAAATTTAATAAAAAGACCTTTCCTTGCATAGTCTTCAATTCAATTGAGTTTTATTTGTAATAGCGCTTTTAACAATGGACATTGTCCCAAGGCAGCTTTACAGAAATATATAAATTCAGGATATAGATTTTAAATGTATGAATTTATCCCTAATGAGCAAAACAGAGGTGGTGGTGGCATGGAACAACTCCCTGAGACGATATGAGGAAGAAACCTTGAGAGGAACCAGACTAAAAAGGCAACCCATCTTCATCTGGGCGACACCAGATAGTACGATTATAAATAAATCCTTTCTTTAAATGTGCTACATGGTCAAACAGTGCAATTGTGTAACCAGGAAAATTTATTACAGTTTTACATGAAGTTTGTTTTATTGAACTTATCCACTGTTCACTGATGGAGACTTAAGTGCAAAACTGTTTATAACAGTTGCAATGCTAGAGCTATCATAGAAATTGTAGTCCTAGCCATCATAGCATAACTGTTCATATGAATTGAGGTCCAAATCCATCGTTTTGGTTTTTAAGAGGTACTATTCTGAGTAATCTCGATGATCTTTAGGCTGCACCATGTGGGGCCATCATCAGCAGCAGCATGTGCATCCAAACATCCCAGTTCACCACAACACTGTCTGTGAGCCCTCTAGATCTGCTCCTAGAAGAAAACTATTCACAAAAAGCTTGACTAAACAAATATGTTTTCAGCCTGCACTTAAACACTGAGACTGTATCTAAGTCCTGAACACTAATTGGAAGGCTGTTCCATAAATGGGGCTTTGTAAGAGAAAGCTCTTACCCCTGCTGTAGCCTTCACTATTCAAGGTACCAGCAAATAGCCTGCACCTTTTGATTGATGTACGCATGACGGATCATAAAAGACCAAAATTTCAGCAGCATGTAAACATTAGTATGCATAACGTATGCATGTGTTTTATCCTAATAATTAGCGTGTGATGCTGCGTGTGTAGTGCAAAAGAATATAGACAGATTTCTTAAAAGAAAATGCTTCTGGACCATCAACTTCATCCTCATGTAGCTAAAGCCTTGTTTATACTTTTGCCTGGCTCCGCACTGCGAGCCTCCACTGACTGTGTGTGCACCTCCCCAAACGGACGATGTGTTTATACTTGATGCGATCGCCATTGTAATATTCTTTTAAACGAAAGGGGGCGACTCGGAGTAATCATCCTATAAGCCAACAAGAAATAGCTGAGAGAAGAAGTAGTTTGTCAGAACAACCATAGCAATGCTTACAAACAAGGCATCTCGCATGGAGTTGCTGAATAGGGCTGCACAATTAATCAAATATTGATCGCAGTTACAATTTTGACTGCCCACGTTTACATGAACATGATCAACTGCGATATTGACGTTTAAAGTTCGTCCTCCACTCATAGAAAACTCCGCTGCAGATCAAATCAAACGCTTCCTGAACTTAAAGCCAATCACCATAGAGTGGCACAGGGATGACATCATTTTGTAATGCCAAAACCCCGAAACGGAGTTAGCATTTTAGCGCTTGAGCTGCCAGTTTCGCTGTGAGCTCCAGCGCTTGCGCGAGGGGAAATCATGACACTAACATGTTGCTAAATGGCACTACAGAGGTTGTCATTAAACGTCATCACACCAAACAGGAAAAAACTTTGCAGATAAACTCAGGGCTCTACAGTGAGACCATTTCACTCGCATTTGCGATTCAAAAGTACTTTGTGCGACTGTGAATAAATATTTATTCGCACCGGTGCGAGTGACCTGTTTGGAGTTGTATAATACAATTGGAATAAAAACTACAGGAAGTCCAAAATGTGCCTACACCGCGCAACAGTTACTGTCACACTGCTTTTCATCATCTCAGTCAACCGAACAAGTGTGCAAATACGAAGCCATTATGATGGAGTAACTCTGTACATCATCTGCTTCTCTCAACTTCCCGATCTCACAAACTGCCATGTTTATTGATCCTGAACCCGCGACTGTAACCTGCTCGTGTAGACAGCAGTATCGGGCAGAGTAATTTAATAATAATGCTAACGCTACAATGTGGGTTTAATTCAAACTTCTTTATTAAATAATTCCTCACCAATCATAATCAAGACTAGCAACTGTTCAGAAGGAGTACGCTGCTGCTCTCCTTCACTAACGCTAATAGACCGCGCATTCACTTCATTTAAAACCACGGTTGCCAGATATCACCAGAAAAGTCAACTCCAGTTTCCATGTATTTACCCCCCAAAACACAATATCAGCAGACATAGCAACACTGTACTAGAGGGACTGATCTAAAAGGAACAACTGATAAACAAACAAAAATAAAACTATTAAAATGTAAAGACATAAAATGTGCTTAATTATAAATAAATCATTTAATATAAAAAATAGATATAATACCTTCATAAAATGTAAATAAAATGAGAAATTAAATGTTTAATTACCATGGGTTGCATTTAATATCAATTTGACATTAAGCTTAGTAGGCTATTAGCCTTCTTTTTCCTAATATGGATCATTTTTGTGTTAGTCTACTTTTAATTAGGACTCTATTGTTTAAG
>JANDJT010000050.1:10065124-10084870 GCA_024331685.1 Stegophilus panzeri
AAGTCTTTGAAATCACTTTGTAACCCTTGCCAGCTTTATGTAAATCAACAATTCTTGATCGTAGATCCTCTGAAAGCTGTTTTTGGCGAGTCATGGCTCACATAAGCATGTGCTTCTTGTGCAGAGCAAACTCCAAAAGTTTGAGGGGTTTTTATCAGTCAGAGTAGCTGTAGTCCACACCTCCAAACTAATTTTCTTAACGAGACTCCAGGTGTGCTACAACCTGACTCCAATTACCTTTTTTGAGATCATTAACTCAAGGGTTCACATACTTTTTCCACAAGCACTATGAGTTTTTTTTTGGTTGTTCTCAATAAAGACATGAAAGATCAGAATTTTTTTTTGTGTTATTATTTTAGACACATTATATGTCTCAATACCCTTGACTTAGATGAAGATCAGATCACATTTTATAACAAATTTATGCAGAAAACCATGAAATGCCAAAAGGTTCACATACTTTTTCTTGCCACTGTATCCTGTTCCCGCCCATATTCACAGTGGTGGCCGACAAAAGTACGCATGCTTAGCCTAGTGTGAGCGCCCATCATGACACTGCACACACAGAAAGCCAATCTTATAACAGACTTGCAGCTATAAAATAATTAATTTGTTTATACTGATTGAAAATGTCCGATGAGTCGATTTCCATTCCGCCGGTGGAACGCCAGTGTACTGGTAAAAAAGGGTTAAAATTGTTTATTTTTGTAGGGAGCCTACAAATTCTATTCAGTAAAGACTTTTATTTTGATATATTGTTGACATGAGTACCTCCATTATGTGCGAGGAGTAGCATGGTGAGTAAAAATAAGAGCAGCGGTGGGAGTTGTGTTGAAGAGGAATGTGTTTACTTCAGGTATCTTATAATGTTAAAAAATTTAGACCTGTGACATAGTCAAGAGCCACATTAAGTTGATTCTAAAACTCTGTTTGTTTTAACGAGTCTGTTATAGAAGGTGACGAAACGAGTTTTCCTTCGTGTTTGTTTGTGGAGCGGGGCAATAGGCCTAGCGCTTAGTAAGTTATTCGCCGGTGGAGTCGAATATTCCTGTGTTTTTCTATGTTTCCTATACAGTTTTGCTTGTTCAAAGGACCTCAAATGTAATGGATGCCATTACATATCATGTGAGAAGAGTTGGCTGATTTATCTGATAGGGTCGTGTATTGTCCGTCTTCTCAATCTGATGTCCGTTAGCTGGGATTGCAACCTCACTGGATCAAGCTGCAGCATTAAGGAGCACAAGGACAATTGTTATGGGTCATTGAGTGAAGAGACATTACCCTGCCATCCGCTGGACATCATTCAGCGCCTCATCCATAATATATGAGTGGTGATATACATTATGCTTTTCAACTGAACACTGGTAAGCAAGTCATTGTGTTTCTTCGTAAGTTATAAAGACCAAACTGTTGAGTTGGAAAAACTTTCATTCATGGAACTGTGACCAGCGCCTTTTTCTGAAAAGGATTCATATACTTTCTTCTTATGTGCTCATGAATATTCTGGCATGTGATTGGACTGAATAGCATTCTTTCGGATTTTGAAGTGACCTGTTTGTCTTTTGAGCTGAACTGACTTTATTATGAACTACTTCAGTGTGGTCAAAGAGGGGTACTGATTAATTTTTTTGTTTGTTTATGATTCAACTGAAACACAAAGTTGATTTGAATTAATTACATTTTTTTCTACAATTTTATTTTGTCATAAATGGCTGAATTTGAAATTGATTCACTCCTGTGAGGAAAAGAAAAACAGAACAACCACAACTCACCCAGGGTAAATAAACGTCTTTGTTAGTTGAGCTGAAAACTGTTCAGATGCTAATTCTGAGTCACTTACTAAGGAGTGGGGGTGGCTCACTATCCTGTTAGCTCCGGTGAGGGCGGGTTCTTGTAGCTAACTATACTAACCTTCCATGTTATCTGCACACACACACTTCAGGTGGCTGCCGTGCTACAGAACAAATCCTGAAGCCCACCTCACCTCATATTGAGCATCAGTATGTTGCAACACAATAGGTACCAACAAACAACCACAAGTTGTACAGAGACTAAAAGCATTGGGTGAGGGGACTAGGATCCTGTTGCTCACTCAGTCTTCCTTAGTTAAGTGTTGAATATTTCCCCTACAAGGTGGTTGTATATTCCCTTCCGCCACATTTGTAAATGTTACTACTGAACAATTATGGTTTTAATAAAATAATGAAAAAACATTAATGCAACAAATCATATTAATGAACTGAAATGAGCTGCTCAGGTCTTTGACACGTTAAATCCATGGAATGAGTGTGTGGAGAAGCTCTCCTCATTTACTGATAGATGTCCTGCTGCAATCAGCAGTGCCATCAAAGAGACAATCTCCCAGATGAAAACTGATGGAGAACTTTTGCCAATAGCCAGCACCTTCTGAGACACAGTGTGTCAGCCACTTCTTCTTAATGCACTTGTCCATCTTAGGCATTTCTTGATGTCAGGAGTACGGATGTCACGATACCAAATATCTAGTGGTCGGTACCGATACCACCAAAAGTACACAAAACTCGATACCACGGTGTGGTTTAAAAAAAATAATAAAAATAAAAATTCTAAAAAAATTTTTAAGAAAATTCAAAACTCCTGGTAGACATCCTCCTCCAGAGAGAGAGAGGGGGATATTTTAGTTATTAAACATGTTATTAAACCACATCCATGTTATTTAGTTATTAAACAATGACTAATAAAACAGTGCTAAGTGCTAAAACAAGTACTAAGGTGCACTCCTAAATGCACGCGCGCACACAACCCCCCCCTTATACTCTGAATGCAAGCATTAGTTTAAATTCACTGATTTGGTGGCAGGCCAGAAAGATTTATTAAAAGCGTTAACATTAACAATAATTATTAGTGACATTAGGCAACATTAAGCTGGCAGGACACAGGCTGAATGGCGATGCATGGTAGCCCATTAGGAGGTAGTTTATAACATTGCAATGCATTAGCGTCGTTAACAAATAACTGGCTATCCCAAACATTACATGGAGCATAACGTTAGCTGGTTACATGGCCACAATGCCGGCTGCCTCAAACAAACATATAATAGGATCGTCTTTCAGGTGCTTCGCAAAATTCCAGGTGGTTCCTCGCTTTGTTTGAAATGAACGGTAGCAGCGGTTGCACACCGGCAACCGATGCTACCTTTCCTCTCAATGAGCTTTCCTCTCTCTGCCTATCGAGTTGGGGCGGAGCTAAAATTGTCGCCATTTTCTGTAGTTTTTCCCGTGTGCTTGTAGGCGTTCTTCTTCTTCTTTACCATTTGTGGACCAACTAAAACTCTTACGCGTATTTGCTGCCCCCATCAGGTCTGGAAGAATTGCAACCTTGGTACCTTCATTACCAACGGTAACCACGCTACTGCAGAAAAACAAGTACCGTCACGTTTTAAGAATGTTGGTACCGACTGGGTACCGAAGTATCAGTTCTCGTGACATCCCTAGTCAGGAGTTTGTTTGTAAAGTATTTGTTTGACTAGAAAGTTTGACTTGTTAAAAGCTATAGCTCCTCAGCCATATGCATGGAAATGCATATTCTGATTTGACATTATACTTCAAAAATGAATTTTTACAAAGTTTTGCTAGTATGTAACATTAAAAAAAGAAACTTTGCAACTGTTTGCATTAATATGATTTCTGTTTTTTCATTACTTTATTAAAACCATGATTGTTCAGTAGTTACATGTACAAATAAACAATTTTAAAGGCATTTATATTGCATAATAAGCACATCTTCATGATTTCTTAACATTTGCATTATGGAAACTGCATCCTGTGCATCAATGATGCATTTATAAAGGTTAGTAATTGTATTATAACTCACAATAAGTATTTATAAGGCAACACAACACAACGATCAACAACAATATAAAATAATTCACTTATTGGACCTAGAAATAAATCTGCATTACTAATAAGTCATTATAACTATAATATAATAACATTATAAAAATGCAGGCTGCATTTTTATGAATACATTAATGGAACCTCAAGACTGACTAATTAAGGCATTTATAATGCATAATAAGCACATCTTAATGATTTCTTAACATTTGCTTTATGGAAACTGCATCCTATGCTTTCACTTTACTTAAAGCCATCAATGATGCATTTATAAATTTTAGTAATTGTACTATAATTCAGAATAAGTATTTAAAAGGCAGCAGAACACAACTATCAACAACAATATAAAATAATTCACTTATTGGACATACAAATAAATCTGCATTACTAATAAGTCATTATAACTACAATATAATAAAATTATAAAAATGCAGGCTGCATTTTTATAAATACATTAATGGAATCATAAGACTGACTAACTAATACTTATAAATTGGTGTATAATGCATTATGAGCATGGGCATTGAAAAAGCAAGTGTATCACTTATAACTAATTATAACAATAATATAAATGTAGCCATAACTGTTATTATAACGATGTATAGGTCTTTATGTGTCGTTATAAATGTGTTTATAGGAGCAGTAATACTTGCTTATAATTAATTATAAATGGGTCTATAATTCATTATAAGCCTGGGCTTCATAGAAAGTGTAACCAAAATGTTTTATTCAGTAGGAAAAAAAATGCACATAAACTACGATGGAAACATTTACCGAATAAATTCCTCGATGCGCATCAAAGGTCATGTGACTTTTCCTCAAGAAATCATGTGTTTGGATAATTGGCTGATGTGATTGGAAATTCAGCACATGTGGCCAACTTACAACGCGATGGCAATGCATTTTTCGGGCGGTAGCACAGCACCTCAGATGGTGTTTTTGTTATTCTGAAATGCCTGAGCCAAATTCTCTCATCAAAATGATTTGGTATAATTACCTTCCTGAACTGTCACACAATTCCGTTCCCAAATATCAGGCATCTGCCTCTGATCGCAAGTTAGCATGAAGTTTGTGAATGCATTTCTTCTGCATGCTCTGAAGCACAAGTAATTTATTATATTGGAAAAAAGAGCCTCAGTGGCTTCCACGGTTGCAACCACATCCATTTGTATTTATACTGTGCCAGTTTCCTTGGAAGTGATGATTTTGTTCTCTTGAACACATGGGATAGAAACAGTGTTTTACTCACAAATGTTTTATGCGATATTTCAATATTCCAATTTTTCGGAATTCCAAAGCTAATTCCAAATTAAATTCACATCTTGGATGGCTAGTGTGTGTGCTTGTAAGTTAGAGGTTAGTGAACGGACAGACAACGCAGATGTAGCCAGGAGCCAGGATGTGGAAAATTATTTCGATGGTGCACACATATCCCTTGATATGCACGAATATGTTTGATATATTTCCTCCTTTGGCAGCCACTTTGCATCCAGATTTTTTGCAAACTGGATATCCATCCTCAAGGACAACCCCCTCTTGTTTTTGGGATATACAAAGTAATCCCACGCTGCTGATTAAATTATTTTTTTAGTGGATGGAGATTTGTGTTATCAACCTTGCTTCTCTCTGACATCTTCTGCAACCATACTGTGCCTTGCGAAAGTATTCACCCCTCTTGGCATTTTTCCTATTTTATTGCCTTACAAACTGGAATTAAAATGGATTTTTGGGGGGGGTTGTATCAATTGATTTACACAACATGCCTACCACATTGAAGATGCAAAATATTTTTTGTTGTGAAACAACAAACTTGAGTGTGCATAACTATTCACCCCCCAGGAGCACCCCAGGCTGCAACTCCTTGGGGTACGTCTCTATAAGCTTGGCACATCTAGCCACTGGGATTTTTGCCCATTCTTCAAGGCAAAACTACTCCAGCTCCTTCAGGTTGGATGGGATGTACAGCAATCTTTAAGTCATACCACAGATTCTCAATTGGATTGAGGTCTGGGCTTTGACTAGGCCATTCCAAGACATTTAAATGTTTTGCTTAAACCACTCAAGTGTTGCTTTAGCAGTATGCTTAGGGTCATTGTCCTGCTGGAAGCTGAATCTCCATCCCAGTCTCAAATGTCTGAAAGACTGAAACAGGTTTCCCTCCAGATTTTCCCTGTATTTAGTGCCATCCATCATTCCTTCAATTCTGACCAGTTTCCCAGTCCTTGCCAATGAAAAACATCCCCACATGCCACCACCAGAGTACCTTATTCCATAATGTTCTATGAGTCTCCCACATGCCTTTTGGTGAACAGTAAACACGTTTGCTTATTTTTTTCTTTAAGCAATGGCTTTTTTCTGGCCATGCTTCCATAAAGCCCAGCCCTGTGGAGTGTACGGCTTAAAGTGGTCCTATGGACAGATACTCCAATCTCCGCTGTGGAGCTTTGCAGCTCTTTCTGGGTTATATTTGGTCTCTTTGTTGCCTCTCTGATTAATGCCCTCCTTGCGTGGTCCATGAGTTTTGGTGGGTGGCCATTTCTTGGCAGGTTTGTTGTGGTGCCATATTCTTTCCATTTTTAATAATGGATTTAATGGGATGTTCAAAGTTCAATGTTCAAAGATGTTCCATGGGATGTTCAAAGTTTCTGATATTTTTTTATAACCCAACCCTGATCTGTACTTCTCCGCAACTTTGTCTCTAAGCTGTTTGGAGTGTCCCTTGCTCAGTGGTGTTGCAGACTCTGGGGCCTTTCAGAACAGGTGTATATATACTCAGATCATGTGACACTTAGAATGCACACAGGTGGACTTTATTGAAATAATTATGAGACTTCTGAAGGTAATTGGTTGCACCAGATCTTATTTAGGGGCTTAATATCAAAGGGGGTAAATACATATGCACGCACCAGTTTTCTGTTTTTAATTTTTTTGGAATTTTCAAAAATAAGTTATTTTTTATTTTTTTATTTCACTTCTTGTAGGCATTTTGCATAATTGTCCACCAGGCTTGCTGTAATTTTTTTACCACTCTTCCATGCAATATTCTTTCAGTTGCAAGGGGTTTTCTTGCATGTATTGCCTGTTTCAATTTCCGCCACAACATTTCATGGTATTCAAATCTGAGCTTTAAATAGGCTATTCCATAACCCTCCATTTATTTATTTTTTTGAGCCAATCCTTGGTGGATTTGCTAGCGTGCATAATCCAGTTGAAAGGTCCACTTTCAGTTTAACTTCAGCTTTTTGACAGATGGCCTCACATTATATTCAAGCACTCTTTGATATGATGCAGAATTCATACTTGAATCAGTGAATGCAAGCTGTCCAGTCCCTGAGGCAGCGAAGCAACCCCAAACCATAACATTTCCACCACTGTGCTTCACAGTTGGTATGCTTCTCCTGAAAAGTTGTCTTTGGTCTGCGCCAAACATATCTGCTGTTACTGTCTCCAAACAACTCTATCTTTGGTTTGTCTGTCTAGAGCACGTTATTCCAAAAGGCCTAGTCTTTGCCTATATGCTCATTGGCAAACTGTAGTCTTGCAAAGGCTTTTTTATCTCATAGGCATCCACAACCTTTTTTTCTGTTCAATGAGCTTTGTTCAGTATGTGGACTGTTTTTAAATAGTAAAACTTTTAATCTAAGAAAAGAACAGAAGTTTCCATTGGCAAGGAAGGACAAGATTTTCATTCAACGTTACCTTGAGGAACTTCCTACAGTGAAAAAAAATCAATCATTTAAAAAATTGAGCTGAGGTTCAAACCCTGGTTGCTGGCATAATACACCCTGCATGTTACCATTGCACTATTTTATCCCACATGCAGCAGCCAAGTTAATTTAAATACTATAGTTATTGTACTTGCACTACGTGACAATCACCCTCACTCTTGTAATTAGAAACTTTTTTAAATTAGGTTTATCATAACTTATTATCATAAGTTTTGATGAGAAACGTAATATTTTTATGTAAACAATATGTAATATTTTTTCTTAAATCTAACCGACCACACATTCCATTTTTTTCAGGCTCGACAACGTTTAATGTGCTTTGCTGCAAAATGGTTCTGAGAGAGGTTCACAGATCCGCAGGCCAAGCACAAGCAGATCATGGGTTTCAGTACAAGAAACAGCACCGTTTGGTTGGTAAAAGAATTTATGCTGTACACAGTATATGTCCTGGCAGAACTATTTTATCTACTAGCAAGCCGTGTTTATTCAAATAAAACATGACTACCCACTACTGGTCTGCGTGAAATCGTAGGATCCCTTTTTCTTTGATGCGCATTTTCAATGGCCATGTCTGTATATACTTGCTGTTGAAACAGACACTGTTTCACCTTTGGTGCATGGGCCCATAAATTGCTGATTGTAGCAATATTTATACTTACTTTCCTTTCACTAGTAATACTTAGCACTTCAGTACCTTTGAATGAAGAGCTAAGTATGTCTGACACTTCACATGAATGCTCAACCTCCATATGGAAATACATCAGTGGCTGTACAGTAAAGGTTGTAGCTGCACGTTTCTGAAACAAAATTAAACAAAGAAAAAAAGTACTATACTGAAATGAAAATAATGCAGCCTTGTTATACCTGGTACTTTACATAAAGTTACATTTGTGTAGCTTGGAATAGCAGCATGAGGATAGTTCAATCATCATTTTGTACACTCCAGTATAGTGCTTTATATCTCATTAATATATATCTTTATATCTCTTTAAGTTTAAAAATTAAACAAGGTTATGCTTAAACCTGTTGAACTTTTCTGTAGCTCATTAGTTCATGTTCAAATCCATTAGTTGGTTAATTTGGGAAACCTTTTGGAGCAGTGAAACAGAATTTAGTGAAAGGCCACAAGAAGTGTTATATAGTTGCATATGGAATGATGACATGGACCAGTCTGGCCCAAACCTAAAATGGTTTCAGAATGCTGGCTGCAACACTAACTGATATTTGGAGAAGTGCCTTAGGTAAGTTTGAGAAGAGAGATTTGCTGCATGTTTTTAAAGCATCATGAAACACTAAACTACATTTTCTGAGATTTTAACAGACATAGACATTTGACCATTATAAAAGACAATCTTAGCATCTGTTAATTTTAATTGTAGGAGAAAACTGGTTAATTTTTAGCTTTTTTCCACTATTTGTCTTCCCGGTTTAAAATCTCATCCTGTTACTATATATGCACTATATATGCACTATAGTACTTCGATGACGTGTCGGTGTCTCATAATTATTCATGAGCCTGCGTTTTCATATCCTATGAGAAGATACTATCTTTTAATTATTCATGACAGCACGTGGTGCTTTCCCACAGATGTAGTAGATGAGAGAGGCATTCAAATGGGTTGCAAGTGTTTGTTTCAGTGGTGTAAGAGTTAGAGTGTGTTTTCTCGGGAGAGCTATGAGAATTGGAGAAAGGTGGACTTCGGACTTGCTCATTAAAGCAGTTTGCATCTATACAATGATGTGGTACTAAGTCCAGAGGACTTTTCCATCCCTTCAAATGAGGTATGTGTCTAATTTTTAACCATGACAATTTTACTTGCTTTTGAGCTAATTAAACTGCTTAAAGCTCCGCAGGCCGTTGTGTGTAAAACTATACAACGAGAGTCCGCGTTCAAGGGAAGAGTCTTCCCCCTTTTATTTGTGAAAACCTCGAGACTATTAGCTAGCTACCATTCCGACACTTCTCCCATCCGCGCTGCCTCCGGTTTTATTTTATGTTTTCCTCCATAGTCACGCCAGGGGCTAATGGTTCAAATAGATAGGGCAGAGGACGTGCACTGCTATCTATTGCGTCTCCATTTAGCCCTGGGGATTTAGGAGGAGAGAAGTCCTCTGTCTCATCTGCAAACTTTGTCATTATCCATCTTTTTTTTTGAGTGTTCTGAAGGCTCTCCCCCCCTTCCTCCCCGCCTTTCCCTGCCACGCCCACTCCCCCTCCCTTCTTCGCACAGCCATCCACGCCCATTTAAGCTGCATTTTTCAAAAATATTGAAAGGTAGACTTGAGCTGAAAGAGGGAGGTTTCATGACCCTTTAAGAGAAAACATTAAAAAAAGAGGTTCTTGTGATTTTTTTAAACAAACGTAAGCATCATCTCAATTTTTGAGTGGGAAAAAGGAGTGGGCAAGATTATAAAAGTATATTGATATAATTATAAATTATGTCACAATATTCTTTAATGAAATCTCACAGGAATCATCAGTATTTTTATAACAATTAAAAACTATGATTAGAAGCAGCTGATTAGAATAAAAAATTTTACTGAATCTTTTAAATTGTAATGTTGAAATTTTGTAAAGATTGTACTTTGTTCTCCTTTTGAGCGTTAAATAATTTACTTTTATAGACATTAAATAAAAGTATCACTGAACTGATTTTTTGTCATATGTACCCCTTGTGGTACATTTTAATTATTGTTTGTAATGTCTGTTAACTTTAAATCTTCAAAGTTGTCAGAACATAGCACATTTTGTATTAGACAACCCAAATTGTAGGCGAGTAAGGAGCAGTAAGGATTGGAAAGTCAGATTGGAATTCACAAAGAAATACAGAGATGAGCCACAAAACTTCTGGAACCAAGATAAACCTCTAATAAAATTATGGAAAGGCCAAAATGTGGAGAAATAAAGGATCTGCTCACGATCCAAAACATACAAGCTCATCTTTGAAACATGGTGGAGGTAGTGTCATGGCTTGGGCTTGCATGGCTTTTTGGAACAGGCTCACTAATCTTTATTGACGATGTAACTCATGATGGTAGCAGCAGAATGAATTCAGAAGTTTACAGGAACATTTTGTCTGCCAATTTACAGAGAAATGCATCCAAATTAATCGGGAGGAAGTTTATCATGCAGCAAATGAATGATCCAAAACACACTGCCAATTCAACAAAGGTCTTTATCTGGGGAAAAAGTCTATCACCAGACCTTAACCCAATTGATCATACATTTCACCTCCTGAAGAGGAGACTGAAGGCATAAACCAAAGAAAACAACATCTGAAAGAGGCTGCGGTAAAAGCCTGGAAACGCATCACAAAAGAAGAAGCCAACAATTTGGTGACGTCAGTGAGTCACAGGCTTGATCCAGTTATTGCAAGCAAGGGACATGCAAACATATATTAAGGTTATTTTCTTTCATTTACTTCAACACTTATCTGTTCCTATACTTTTTCTTGCCTAAAATTGGGTGGTCTGATACAAAATATGTTTTATGTTGTTTAACACATCTAGATAAATACCAGGAAATAAAGTCTGAAATCCTAAACTCTCCTCTCATATCCATCTTTTGATGTCTTTGTTGTATAGCACAAACAAATGAATTGGCCTTACCATTACAGTAGTCTCAGAGGGGACTGTATTAGTAAATTCGTGCCTAATAAACAGTATCAGAATTGCTAATATGCATATTTAAGGGGGTTTCTGGTTAGATGGGGAGCCAGATTTTCACCTGTTGGGATGTGTTATCATGGGTTTTTTTTCTCTCTGCTCAAGATATGTCCCCACTGACACACATACCGTTTTACATCTTACTTCTCTGACTTCAAAGTAGAAACTAACATTACCACGTCCTTCCCCTTTGCCTTTTCATAGAATATGGCACAAATCTTAAAAATAACTACTTGTCAATTTCAAGGTGGATGGTGGGTTTGAACAGTTGGGAGAGGGGGTGGACCTAGCAGCACATGAAAAACCTATTTGAAACACTTAGTTAATAGTCTACTAATGAAATAGCCTAATTACTGTCACCAGGGGCTGTCTCAAAGAGTGGGCAAGTGGGGCTGTCTCCCAGGGCCTCACATGGACTATGCATCAGCTAAAATTATAGCAACATTGAGTAGGAAATGGATGTCGGGATAAAATTCTGCAATCAACATGAAAAATACAAAGGAGCAGCTGAGGACTCCAACAAAATGTTTTTGGAAACTGATTATTTTTAGTCATGGTACATCAAGCACTAATGTTACTCAGGATGTACAGAATGTACAAAAACAACAACAAAGTGTGAACTCATTTTGCTTTAGCCAGGGAGAGGTTATGACAAGTGGTAAGGGAGGTGAAGTGTTTATATTTTTAATGGAGGGGGATATATTTCTATTTAAAAAAACAACAACTATACAATAAACATAACAAGACAGATCTGACAGAATGGGTACAAGAAATTATTGTGTTATAGATAATAGAGAATTCATTGTTAATAAAAAGAAAAGACATATCAGTAATCACCTGCTGGCTGCTCTGCTGTGTATGTAAGTTATACAGTATGTTATTTGTATTCACTCATTTAATCATAATGGGCTTGTTAGGGTTTAAACACAAGTACTATTAAATGTTACATAAATATTGGGGTGACTATTTGTCCTGTATGTGATCTTTAATTTGTCCTGTCTATGGTCTTCAATCATGCCATGTACAGTTCTGTGAAAAAGTATTTGCCCCATCCTGATTTCTTCTGTTTTTGTGTATATCTCATACCAAATAGTTTTAGATCTTCACATGAAATACAACATAAAACAAAGGCAACCAGAGTTACACACAATACAGTTTTTATTTATTTTTTAATTGAAGCAACAACAAAAAAAAAGTTATCCAACACGTATCACCAGTGTGAAAAACGAATTGCCTCCTTAAACTTAAAATCTTGTTGTGAAGGTCTTTCACTTACTACTAGGAATAGGATTCCTATGCTTTGGATCACTGTCTTGCTGCATAATCCAGTTGCACTTGCGGACTGAAGACTGGACGTTCTCCTTTAGGATTTTCTGGTAGAGATCAGAATTCCTGTTTCCCTCAATTATTGCAAGTTGCCAGGTCCTGAAGCAGCAAAGCATCCCCACACCATCACACTACCACCACCATGCTTGACCATATGTACGATGTTCTTTTTGTGGAATTCTGTGTTGGTTTACGCCAGATGTAATGGGACCCCTGTCTTCCAAACAGTTCCAGTTTCGACTCATCAATCCACAGAACATTCTCCCAAAAGATTTGA
This sequence comes from Stegophilus panzeri, assembly GCA_024331685.1. Taxonomy (NCBI): domain Eukaryota; kingdom Metazoa; phylum Chordata; class Actinopteri; order Siluriformes; family Trichomycteridae; genus Stegophilus; species Stegophilus panzeri. Next base: position 10,077,994 of record JANDJT010000050.1, read on the forward strand.
GGATCATTAAGTTATATTTTGGCAAAATTCAGATAAGCCTTAAAGGGTTATGAAACCCCCCTCTTTCAGCTCAAATCTACCTCACAATTTTTTTTGAAAAATGCTACTTAAATGGGTGTGGATGGCATGGGCATGAGTGTGGCAAGGCAAGGCAGTGGAGGAAGAGGGGGGCCAGCAACTGTCATCTGTCAGTGGCCCATGCTGACTCTCACTAAAAATCAGGGGTAAAGTGTGAGGAATTGTAAGATTTTTATAGCTGGCTAAGTTAAAGTCCAGTGAAATACATTGACTACCGTCTGTTTTTTCCCTTTAAAAGTAACTGAATGCCCTGTTACATATATTACATATATTAGATTAATCGAAATTGCATATAATTTTATACATTTTGTACAATTGTATACAATTGTACATATACACTTATTATTATTATTATTATTATTATTATTATTATTATTATTAGAGATGCACCAATACTAAATTTCTCAGCTGAGACCGATAGCCGATTATTCAGAGTGATATCGGCCGATACAGTTAGTTTGGTGGTTCTGCCTTTTATACCTTCTTTTAAATGAATAATAATTAATTCCACAATTCTGAAGGAAATGCAACTAAAAACTTTATTCTCTCCATTTCAACAAGTTGTTTCACAGTAACTGGTCTCATAAACAGAAAACACATTATTCAAATTAACATTAACACATTAACTAAATTCTGAAGATTAAATTAAGATTTCTTAACTTATTGAACATTATTAACATTGACGTAATTAACATATTAACATTGACTGAATTCTAAAAAACCTCCTCACATTCACTCACCATAAACAAAAGCATTTCTACTTTATCATTGAACATAAAACTGGTAATATATAATATAAACTTTTTTTGATGATATTAACTCATATTAACATTAACTGGATATGAAACATACTACTCTACAAATATATTTTTCTGTGCAATTTATACCTTTTTTGTCAGCTCATCTTCATTTAAACCTTTCAACAATGTACTGGCACTTTAATTCAGCAGGAGCAGCTTGAGCAGCACGGCAAAAAAAAAAATTGACTCGGCATCGAAACTCCCGCTTCACTGCTGCTCACGTCCAGTGTAAAAGCACACATTCGTTAACATGCACGCCAGAAAAAATACATACTGCTTCTGCTCTGCTGCAGTATGCAGTGTAAAATTTTAGCAATGCGGAGCTTACAGACTACAGTTTTGTCGTCATTGTCACCCAATTCAAAGTAATTGCACACAAGAGACATCTTCTTTACACACAGCACGAATACGATGTGTTTTCCCGCCCTCTTTTGATTAATAAAATATAATCGGCCCTGATCATCGGATGTTTTTAAATGTAGGGTGAAAAATTGCCATTATTGGCCGATACTGATTATTGGCCGATACATTGGTACATCTCCTATTATTATTATTATTATAAATGTATACATATATGTTTATATTCACACACACTATAAATGCATCTCAAAAAAATTTAATATAGTGGAAAAGTTAATTTTTTCTGTAATTTAATGCAAAAAGTGGAACTTTGATATATTCTAGATTCATTACACATAAAGTGAAATATTTCAAGCCTTTTTTTGGATTTAATCTTGATGTTTATGGCCTACAGCTCATGGAAATCAAAAATCCAGTATCTCAAAATATTAATATTAATATTATGACCAATATGCAATTTTACTTCAGACTGTGGAAATGTGATTATATTTTTTATATTTAATCTGGATGTTAGTATATGGTCAAGAGTGTTATCACCATTATGAGACAATCAATCACATAAACGGGTATTTCTGTAATTGCTTGTCTGTGCTGGTGTTTGCATATGCCTGACTGTATATCTGTGCGTGTGTACTTTGGGAAGGAGAAAATCCTTGTGTCAGTAACCTTTTTGCAAGGATGGACATTGTTTGGCATAGTAATTATCTCAGAAATATTAGCAAATATAAACTGTTTTGTAGACGACTACTCTTTAGAGATGTGTCCAGTTTTCCTATTAACCAGACAACATTTCCTGTTAAGTAAACAATAATCCAACAATCTATATAGTCAGAATATACAGGATCAGGCCATTTACACTAATTATTTTCTTGTCTAACATCAGCTATATTTTGGTTTATCAGATTTTCTTTTGCTGTCTGAAAAATGGCTAAAAAAAAAACTAATGCAAGCAGCCACTATGTCATGTGTCTGTTTTCACCTACTTCTATGCCAATCTTTCGAGCACACACGTCACAGCAAAATGTGTCTTGTTTGTAAACTTGGCAGAGTGAAAGTATCCGAAATCGCATACTTTGACAGTACCTACTGCATTTGATTCAGTTCCTATTGCTCGGCCATTGATACAGTACGTACTGATAAGTATGTGGTAAGCATGAATACAATCTGGACATACTATGTGGCGCGGATTCTGACAGCTCTTCCGTGCCAGTCCCCTTGCATTATGGGATAGCGCAGTATCTACAGTGTCCAGTGGTTCCATACTACAGAATTGAGGTGGAAGCAGTATGTCATCCAGGTATTTCTTGCCTACTGGTTTATGAATACTGAAAATTCAGACATACTACTCCATTGGCGTACTGTTTTTCGACAGTAGGGTATTAGGGATATTCAGATGCAGCCTGTGTGTATGTGTGTGTGTGTGTGTCTCTTCAGGATAAAAAGTAACTACAGTCTCTGATGGAATTATTTTACTGGACAGGTCTCTATTATGAACTTCTTTTGTCATTTTCTTTGCTCCCCAAGTCTCTGTAACCTATAGGCGATTGCTTGAAATAATGAGAATGCACTCCCTTTGACCTCCTCCCTCCAGGACCCTCCTTATAGTATTTACACCTCATTAAACTTGAAAAAGGTTTAATATTTTAAAAACTACCTACATATAACAACCCTCCTTGCTCATTTCAGTTTTTTTTCTTTGATTTTTTACCCCGTACTTTAATGATCTACTTCATATTTCCTTCGGAAATACTTTACAATATCGTTTAACAACTCAAAGGTGTCACATCAATGCCGGAATCAGTGTTACACTATATTTCCCAGATCACAACGTGGCCTACAAATATGGCTGCTGCACAATACAACACTTAACACCCACAAAATATCACATTCACAATATTTACACAGTCACAATATTTAAGGGCTTCCTCACTGCCAACATTATGGTGAAGTATACACTCTGTGTCTGTTACCAGTCGATTTCAAGGCTTTGTATTTTGCTATTTTGATATTCTGGTTTTGATCCCTTTTCTGGTTTTCTGGTTTTTGACTCTTGCCTTGCCTAGTTTATGTTCTTTGCCGATTGCTGACCATTGTCTGTTTCCTGTTCCTGATTTTTGCGCAACGTATTGGAATTGTTGCAAGGTTTTTTAATAAAACTTTGTGTTGATAACTATGCAGGAGCTATGAAAGAATGAAGGAATAGATATTTATTAACCAGTCATAGTTAGCTTGTAATGTAAGACTCAGTACTAGCATACTTACTGAGTAATTAACTAGTGGCTCTTAGTAGTAATAGGAGTAAGATAAGTGTTAATGAAGGACTACTCAGTCATTCCTGCTTAGTTCCTACATAGTTACCTGTAAGTTGTTGAACAGTATTGCAAAGTGTTATCTTTCCTTCTTGATATATTTCCTAAACTTTCAAACTAAAATAGATTTAACATTTTAGATATTTGATTTAACTCGTAACTAATTTTAACTTAAAATTTAATGCATTTATTGCTCATAGCCAAACACTGTTAATTGTGTGTATTTCTGTTTCTTGAGGAAGAGGTAATTTTGTAGTCATCATACTGCCAGAATGACCTTCTGAGGCCCTCTTGCTCTTTCTTTCTCCTACGCTGTCTCTGTTTTCTCCACTATGCATGCCCAAGCCCAAAGATTTTTTTTTTTTTTTATCATCACTGACCAGGGCTGAATGCTTGTTTGTTCTTGTCAATTCTTGTTGAACTGCCAGAAAAAGGATTTTTGTTCCACCTCCCTCTTTTACCATTCTATGCCTCCTCTTTCTCTTACTCTCTTTTTTTACTGCTCTATATAGTATGTCCACCAATTCTACAGCCCTCCCAACTTCACTCTTGACTCTGACACTACAAACAACAGGCAGAAATATCGAGTCTTCTTTACAGCGGCGTTTTCCATATGTATCTCTCTATCTTTAACACTTTTTAGATGTATCTGTCTTATCAGTTGCAACAAAGATGTGTAAAAATTCCCCCTTCGCACAACAAAACACTTTTGCTATATATGCACGTTGGCAATGTGAATTCCATGGTCTCTGGCCAGGAAGTCACTTTGCTTTGGGCATTGAACATTACAATTTTCCTAGATGTCATAACCCACCGCCTCCTTTACAGACATCCACTGCTACCTGGATGGATGGAGAGAAGTTGGCAGTCCCGTGCTATAGCTCCATGTTGCACCTGTGCTGTGTTTGTATTTGTGTTCAGTTGGTGCCAGGCTCAGCAGGGCACTGCCTGGATCAACATGGCAATGGATGGTAGCCAGGTTCAGGTGCCAGGTGTAGAGGATGTCCAGTTGGAAGTTTCCAAACATGGTTGAACATTTCCTATAGTTCTGCAATCCAGGAGAAGCCTCTTAAGAAAGATATAGACCCTTTTTCATGAAGGTTGTGTAGGATCAAGCACAGATTCAAGCATACCAAATGACAGAGCACACATTATGAATCAGCTGCCTAGACACAAGCTCCCACCCATTAATTCCTTATTTACATGTTATATGAATATGACATGCCCCAAGTTACATATACAGTACTGTGCAAAATTCAGAGACCACCCTTTTGTTTTCAATCAGTTGGCTATTTAGTAGTCATTATTAATACATTTTTGCCAAACAATAATCATGTGAAAATGTGTGGTACATTAATTCCATTTTCAGTCATTTAAAGTTCAATACTACTAATAAAATATTTACAGATTTCTTTTTTTTATTATTTTTGTGTGATTTATGAGCAACACCACTAATGAACAATAATGATATGAAAACATTTAACATAAAAAAAAGAATCACACAAAGGTTTTTAACAGTAAAAACAGTATTAAATCTGTCAATAATTGTTATTTTTATAATATTGAACATATTGACCTGCATAAATAAGTACTGCATGGCTGTTTAACTGAAAATGGAAATAATGAACCATCATTATTGTTTTCCATCAAATAATTAAAAATATATAGCGAATGGCCATTTGATTGAAAACAAAATGACTTTTGCACAGTGCTGTACTTCTACAGTGATTTATATGAAACAATCCCTAATTTATGTAGGTGTTGTGGCAATAAAAGGAAAGGCTTCTGCAAGCTACAATTATTCAAGATACATAAAAAAAGTAAATGGATGTCAGCTGGCAGAGACTGACAGTTGTGGTGAATGATCAAACAAATCTGTGGTGAATGATCAAACAGTTCATGAAGGTCCGAATCCAGAATCAGCCAAAGGGTCAGGCTATGTACAAACAGGTATTCAGAGGATGAGACTATGATCAGGAAATGAGGGACAAAACCAGAATGAGCAAACATGAAATAAAGGCTTGGTATGCCAGATATGTGAACAGAGATGAAGAAAAAGTCTTAGGGTATGTCTCAACCTGCTCCCTAGTCAGTAGTTAGGGCATTGATCAGGGAGTCAGCCATTTTAAGGGCTGTTTCAATTGCAGAATACTTCCAGTGCACTGGAATGTTCCCTTACTGGAAATGACGTCATGGTTTCTGAAATGTGCGACAAAATCTCAGCCAACTTCCAGCTACAAATGAAAGATTGCTATCGTTATGTTAGTGATTTTTAACTTTATTTGACATTCTATATACAGTTTAAGTGTTTAATGGTTTTAAAAAATTAAAGATCCATTAGCTTGCCTATGATTCTGCTTGACATATTATGACAGAAATACATGTGATTAAGCTAACAAATTTATATGGTGTAAAAAATTTTAATATTTTTTAAGTTCTTCATTTTTGGTGATGCGAGTACGTAGTCAGAATGCCGGAAATTCGGTTATCAGTGTGTAGTGAGCCAGGGTCCTTACCAGTGCCCGAACTTGTGTACACAATATACTGATTACCTACTGATATACCTACTGAACTAGGGAGCTAGCTGGTTGTGACATACCCATAATCTTGCAAAGTCTAAGTGCTCGGAGCGTGCTTATATGTGTGTAGTGGTGATCGAGTCCAGGTGTGTGCTGTAAGTAATTGGGTGAACTTGAGTGTGTGAACTGGGAGTTGGAGCCCATGGTAGCCATAGGTTTGTAGTTGGAGTTGGAAATAGAGTCATATATAAAAATCAAACCATCCCATATCAATGACCCCTCAGATCTAAACCTTTACCTAAAAGAAAAGGCATTAAGAAAACATAATGCCTGACTGAATAAATAGATTTTCAGTCAGGAAAGCTATTCCATAGCCGGGGGCTTTGCAGGACATAGCTCTGGCCCCTGTTTTAGTCTTCATTATTCTTAGTACAAATATAATAGACCAAACATTTGCTCAGGTATTGTGAAGTGACACCATTCAGTGCTTTATAGGTTGTAGTATTCTATAATCAATGCCAAATTCAAATCAAGAATCTCTGGGAGCCAATGTAGTGTGATATGATCAACTTACTTGTTCTAATAATGACTATCTAAGATGGCACCAGTGAGAGGTGACGTGTTGTATGTTTTCCTCCGCAGATCTGTTAGTTTTATGTTTATTTTATTGCTTATAACGTTATTGTTGTTGTCATGTTATTGGTTTCTGGTTACTGGTTGAATAGTTCAGCAAAATGCCTTTTTTATAAGTATGTTTATTAGAACTTTTCACTTTACAACAAAAACAAAAGAAAAAACGTATTTTATATAT
>JANDJT010000050.1:10122258-10133246 GCA_024331685.1 Stegophilus panzeri
CCTAGAGGCTGACTACAAGAGCTCAATTGGGGCACCTCACAGACCTTCCAGGACCACAGAAAGGTCCCAGGAACATATGCGTGGTCTGCAGATGGGCCTCAGCCACCTGACACTATGCATAAACCTCGAAGTTAGAGGATGTTGCCACATAGAGGCTCCATAAATAGGGGCGTGGCTGGCCAAAATGGCGGCCACGTAGACTCTGATAGACTGATAGAAATGGCAGCCACGTAGACTCTCGCGTAGAAGGAGCCAACCCTGCAGAGTCCTTGTAAGCACTCCAGGACTGTAGCTATTGTGCAGTTCACTGGGTCTAGCTGACATTCCTCACACCATGAGACAAAAAGTCACTACTTGAGTGCATACAATTTCCTTGTGGATGGTGCTCTAGCATTCAACATGATCTCTACAACCTCAGTTGCGAGACCAGAATCTGTGAGCTGATGCCCCTCAGAGGCCAGACCCACAGTTTCCATAGTTCCGGCCGAGGGTGATAAATCAGCCCTCTGGCTTGAGATAGTAGATCTCTGCGGATGGGAATCTCCTAAGAAGTGCCGTCCAGCAGGGATATTATCTCTGAGAACGATATTCACCCCAATGGTGCAGGAAGAGTGAGGACAATCTTTCAATTCAATTTCAATTCAATTCAATTCAATTTTATTTGTATAGTGCTTAGGTACTGTGACATGAGACCGTTTAGTGCTTTATAGTTCAGTAGTAGTATTTTATAATCAATGAGAAATTTTACTGGGAGCCAATGCAGTGTAGATAAGATCGGGGTGATGTGGTTATACGTTCTGGTTCATACTTTCTTGTTCAACCCACAGTGGGCAGTGTGTTGTCTCCTCGGAGGTGAACACATCCACTTCCGCTTGGCCGAACCTCCGTCATATGGACTCCGCCACTTGTGGATGGAGCCTCCAATCCCTGGGCCTCAGCCCCTGCCTCAACAGGATATCTGCCCCGACATTCCAGTTGCCCAGAATGTACATTGCACTCACTGACAAAAACTTCCCCTCTGCCCGGAGAAGAATTAATTGCACCTGCCTGAATAGGGGGAGTGAACATAATCCTCCCTGGTGGTTGATATTTGAGACCACCACTGTGTTGTCTGTCACAACTAACACATGGTGACCTCTCAATTGAGGAAGGAAGAATTTCTGTGATAGAAATACGGCCCGCATTTCTAGGTGATTTATATGCCTCTCCAGATGAGGGCCGCACCCCAGCCTATGAGGGAGGTGTCTGTCATTACCATCGTGTGATAAGGAGACACCCCTAGAGTGTGACCCAAGGCTAGAAACCGGAGACATCTCCAAATTCTCAGAGCACGTAGGCATCGCCGCATGACACTGATTACTCTCAGAGGTTTTGTCCTCGGATGAAACCCCTGACTTTTCAGCCACCACTGAAACGGTCTGCTGTGCAGTTGGCCCAACGGTATGACATTGGCTGCTGCTGCCATAAGCCCCAACAGTCTCTCGTAGAGACTGGAGGGGATGACGAGATCCAGCTTTATCTTGCTGAATGTTGATAGGATTGACCCTACGCATGTTGGGGATAGAAACATCGTAGTAGAATCCTTATAACCTCTAGATATAGACCTCTGTACTGGAGAGAGCATACTTTTCTTGAGGTTCAACCTGAGCCCCAAGCTCTTCATGTGGGCAATAACAACATCGAGATGTTGAATCGCCAGTTCCCTGGATCATGCTAGAATTAACCAGTTGTCCAGGTAGTTTAGTACATGGATGCCCTAGAGTCACAATGGAGCCAGAATGACATCCATGCTCTTTTGGAAGGTGCAAGGGGATAAAGCTAGACCGAAGGGAAGAACCCGATCTTGGTATGCGTTGCCTCCAAACGCAAACCTCAGGAACTTCCTGTGACTGGGCAATATTTCTCTGTGGAAACATGCATCTTTTAGATCTATTGTCAGAAATCAGTCCTCAGGCTGAATCTGTGGAATGATAAGTTTGAGCATAAGCATCTTGAACCTGTATGTCTAAAGAGTACAGTTCAGATGATGCAGATCTAAAATTGGCCACATACTCCCATCCTTTTTGCTGACCAGGAACAACGGTTGTAAACCTCCCTCGCTCAGGGAACAGGGCACATGTTCTATGGCCCCTTTGTCCAAGAGGGATCTTACTTCCTGCGCTAACATCTGGCTCTGCTCTGTGCTGACTACTGTGGTGAGCACACCTCTGAACTGGAGGGGTCGAGCTCTGAACTGGACCCAGTAACCTTTTTCTACGGTAGACAGAACCCATGGAGTCGCATTTGGCAGTAGTTTCCACGCCGCCAGGTGGCCTTTTAGTGAAGTTAACTTTTCCATATTCTATGCTAAACTTCTCTGTAGCTGAAAAACTGATTAACTCATTCGTTGTCACTCGGCTAGATTACTGTAACGCCCTTTTAGCTGGAGTTTCTAAATCCACAATCAATAAACTCCAATATGTACAAAACTCTGCTGCCAGGATCCTGACTGGGACCAGGAAATACAATCATATTACTCCTGTTTTGGAGTTCTTGCACTGCCCGGTCAGGTTCCGTGTCGATTTTAAAATTATGATGCTGACATACAAAGCATTACATGGCTTGACTCCTCATTACTTATCTGCTTTATTAATTCCTTACGCCCCAAATCGCAGACTGCGCGCCTCACTGTGTAATTTGTTAACTGTTCCACAAACCCTCTTAAAATCTATGGGTGACAGGGCTTTTTCTGTCCATGTTCCTTCCCTTTGGAACTCTCGTCCTCTCGAACTTAGGGAAGCTCAGACCTTTGGCATTTTTAAAGCTCAACTTAAGACTTACTTTTTTAAACTTGCATTTGACTGCTGATGTCTACTTTATTATTATTATTGTTACTGTTATTATTATTGTTGTTGTTGTTGTTGAACTTTTATAATTTTTTATTTTTTCTGTGTACTGCTTATTTTGTGTACAGTGCTTTGAGAAGCTGCTTTTAAATGCGTTCTATAAAATAAAGTTTATTATTATCATTTCGTTGCCCTGTGACAGCTTGCTGACCAGAGAACACTGAAAACTTGGTACAGCCTTGGCTAGGGGAGGCCCTACAGTAGTACAGGGGGCTAACTGCCCTAACAACCTCGTGTCCCCTGATATGTCCCTCCACAGCCCCTCAGGACCGCTCCTCCTTTGTCTGCTTGGCCTTTATGACCATTCTCAGATCAGGCCTAGTAGCAGGCTGCGACTGTGGCTGCCTGGTTCCCTTGGCTGTCTGCGGGGGAAAGCGGGCCGCCACACTAGCCTTCTGTGCCTCCCTCGCACTAGCGCTGGCCCGGGCTCCACTCGTGGATGCCCAGGTGAACTCGACACAACATGGAAGGAACTGGCTGAATGCCGCCGTATCTCGATATCACTCAGCAGGTCTGCTTGGTAGGCCTGCAGCACTGCCATTGTATGCAGTCACCCGCAAGCAAGACCCACTACCGCATAGGCCTTGCCCACCAACGCCGCAGTGGCCTTACATGTCTTGGATGGCAAAGCCGGCCCCCCTAAATTACCTGCCGTCAATGGAGAGAGGTAGCTCACAAGTGCCTCCTCCACCTTCGGCATAACTACATAGCTGTGCCGTTCATTCCCCATGATGGCTGAATCAGCCGACATTGCAGGGTTATAATACAGCTTATGTATGTTTTTCCCCAGAAGCATGATATTTTGTCATGCACTTCTGGAAAAAAGGAGTGTTTTCTGCAGTGTGAGGGAGATTTATTTTCACTGGGGAGAAAAAAGCTCATCCAGCCTTAGTAATGCTTGAGAGCTGCTCTCAGATTTTAGCACACCCTTCTCGCTCCTTGGAGTCAGAGAGGAATTTATTAATTTTCTTTGGATTTCCATAGCGGAAGGAGGAGTTGCGATGCAAGCTCCAAAATCCGCTGGAGAGCCGGACCTGGAAGACGGAGAAAGAGATAGAGTAGTGTTCATCTCTGGCTCCTCTTCCAGATCCATACAAGATCCCCAGGATCTGAGCCAGCTGGCTGCCACGGCAGCGGCCGGCTCAGATCCGTGAGGCTCTGAAACCCAACACCCAAAATCCACCCCACAAAAGAAGAGAGCGAGCCGCAAGTGGAGTTGCCTGATTGTAAGGCGTTCACAGTGCACACAGTCAGACCTATCAAGGGCTGCCCTGGCATGCTCCAACCCTAGACACTTCACACAGAAAGTGTGTCCGTAACCCCCGGTGATGAAACAGGAGCAAGGCGTAACACACTATCTTTTTTTTTTTTTTTTAAAAGGACAGAAAAGTAAAGAGATTTTTTTTAAAGATAGAGAGGAAATGAAGAGTCTTTTTGTGAATGTTACACAAATGATGACATGTATGGAAGTATAATAGTGCCATGTTGAATTACATAAATTGAATAAAAACATATTGCAATAATAATACTTGAATTTTTCTGCCCTGCAATTTGACACAAATTGAAAAAAAAAACCCTTGAATTAGTTTGTCTGCAGTTCATTGGGTTTGTATATTTTGATTGAAAACAAAATTCCAACATTCAAAATTCAATGCACACATATTCAAAAATCCTAAAATACGGTTCCAAAATATTCAGTTTTTAAAATACCATCTTCATTATTCATCAGGTAGTACTTATACACATTATTTTTCAGCCTCACAAATTCAGTCACTAAAAATTCAGGTCTTAAAATTCGGGTCTTAAAATTCAAGTCTTCACATCTGGGTCTCACAGGAAGAGCAATGGATTGCGGATACTATTGTATCATGTTACTCTGGGCCGGCCCCTAGTGGTGGGATTGTGCAAACAAGCCACAAGAGAAGATGAACCTACCAGACTGGCATAAAGTTGGCTTGACGTTGGACGTTCGGTATTCACAGATATGCGCAAATTAAGGGACCGTCTCTAAAGTTACATATTGGTATACATGTTTCTAACTTCAGTAGCATTTGAAGGGAATGACTTCATCATAAAACCAACTGTAAAGTGTTCATCTAGGTGTCAGCTATATATATATAGGTTTATCAAAGTTTTCTGCTTTTAACCCTCTTTTCTTTTTAACTGTTTCTACATCCTCACTAAATATCCGCCAATAATTCTAAACTTTACTGAGGTCAGTCCTGCGTCAGCCTCAAAATGTTAGTTTGGTGCCCATTGCATTGCTAATCCAATCTCACTTAAACCAATCTCAATTATTTTAAATAGATTAAAATCTGTAACATCAACTGTGTTCTCCAACGCAATTGTTTTTCACAATCGTGCACGTTTGACACAAGGAGCGCATCAAAAGTGCACGAGTAGAATACAGGCACTGATTTTGATTGTAAAGATTGTACATGGTTACTATTCTTTTATTTAATGGATTTTTAGGCATGTAAATGTAACCAGTAATAATAGAGTTAACCAATTGAAACTAATCCAAGTGCCATTTTTATCTGTTTGAACAAGGCGGGTTAATATTCTTTTAATAATCTGTTACATCAAATTAATTTCACAATCTCAATCACTGTGTGTTTTGCGTTTGAGTCATGATGATGTCATTTCAGCATCTGCAATTGGAATTAATTCATTCATTTCCTGGAGAAAATCTTTGCATGTAAGCATAGTAAATGGGGTGTTAGCCTTAATGTACTTTTATTCAGATTGAGCTCTCAGTCTGCTTATTAACAGATTATTTGGCTGCATGTGAGTGTAGCCACTGGTAAAACCCTCATTTGCTGTTGTAACCATCTGGGTTTGATGACTGCTTTGGCCAATATAGTAAATACAAGTATTCACCTTGTATTCACCTTTCCCCAATTCAACAATTTGCAATTAATTTTGAAAATAGTCTGCAAAATACCTCCACAAATTTCATTTTTGTTTGACTTTAATTAAACCTAATACATAATACAGTAATGTTAGGGTGATATAAGCTATTATGCTGTTCTTCTGCCTTTTGAATGGTTGGTACAGTGAATTCTGCTGCTTCTTTGTATTTAAATTGTAGTGTTGCTGTAAAGAATGTAGTGTGTTTTTATGGCTTGTGTTATTTTAGTTTATATTTTATTAATATAAAGCTGCACTTATTTATAGCTGGCACATGTGCACTGGGTCAAGCACACAGTCAGCATGTAAAGACCTCATGTTTGAGAACAGTCTGTATCCATCCACTAGGGATGCACTGCTTATTATAGACAATGTTATCGAGAAAATTGAATAAAATACGACAAAGTGCACACATTATCCATTAGTAAAACAAAAATATGAGGCCTGTATTCATCTTCTAATGTTACCAATATGAAAGGCCATGTTTTGGAAATAAGTGCAGAATAAAATCTTATCAAAGTTCACATCTCCACATTTTAGCCCCATTTTTAACTGTTTCGATATCCTATCTAAATATCTGACAAAAATGCTGACTTTTACAGAGCACACCAAGACCCAAACTTTCCTGCACAAGACACAGGCACTGACTGTAAAGTAACTGTATGTTAAGGTTACATGCATGAGTGATGCATTATATGATATTGGTCATATAAGAAAACAGTTGATCTTGTAGATTTCAGTAGCCGCTGGGTTAGATTCAAATAACATTTCTCAGGCTGTAAATCCTAGAAAGCTAAAATTTGTTGTACTGCATTGTTGTGCTAATCTGTGAGTGGATTTCTACGGTTGACTAGGTTACTTCAAAAAACATGGGGGCCATCAACCAATCAAATTGCAGCACACATTTCACAGTTTTAGCATTAAGCTACCATCACCAAATTTTACTAGTATGTTCATCTATGTTTGCTTTAGTTTTCTATGCAACTTGGTGAGAACTCGCTACTAGTGTTGCGATCTGCACATGGCGCTAGGCCCCACTGCTTATAGCTATATTTAGGGGCCCAAGCAGTATTGGAATTATTATTATTATTATTATTATTATTGTTGTTGTTGTTGTTACTATTATTATTATTGTTTTTGTTATTATTATTCAAGAATCTTCTTGCCATTTACTGGCAGTATTCTGGTAAACACAGATCTCAACAAGAGAGCAAAGTGATTTACCCTAGCAACTTTCGAAGAATGTGTGCAGTGCCCATAAGTGCAGTCTTCTGCACTTCATTAGCTGATGGGTGCCCTGGGAGCATCTTGAGGTTTTGATCAAGTCCTTTCTTTATTGTACCTAATGCTCCTACCATAACTGCTACTGCTCTAGTTTTACAATTCCACAACCTACTGATCTTGATTTCCAGGTCCTTGTATTTACTGATCTTTTCAGTATGTTTAAGCATGATATTCAAATCATCTGGGACGGCTATCTCGATCAGTAGGCAGGTTTTCTCTTTCTTGTCATGCAGCACTATATCTGTTCGGTTAGCTAAGATGGTCCTATCCGTAACTATTGGAACATCCCACATGATGGTTATGTCTTTGATGTTCACAACCTTTTCTGGTTGATGTTCATAGTACTTATCCAGAACTTGTACACCTACTTGCTTGCACATGGCCCAGTGAACATAGCTGGCTACCTTATTGTGTCTGTGGGTGTATTTAGATTAGGCGGCTATGGCTCAGTTGGTAGAGTGGGTTGTCCACTAATTGTAGGGTAGGTGGTTCAATTCCCAGCCCAAGTGACTCCACATGCCAAAGAGTCCTTGGGCAAGACACTAAACCCCAAGTTGCTCCTGATGGCAAGTTAGCGCCTTTTATGGCAGCTCTGCTACCATTGGTGTGTGAGTGTGTGTGTGTGTGTGTGTGTGAGTGTGTGTGTGAATGGGTGAATGAGACACAGTAAAGCGCTTTGGATAAAAGTGGTATATAAGTGTGCCAAAATTTAGATGGTGCAAGTATTGTACATCCTGCAACAATATGACTTATGTGTTCTTCTGCCTGGTTGTAAAGTCTACATTTACTATCTACTGGCTGTTTTAAGATGTTCTTTTGGTGATATCTGGTGTTGAGTGCTTGGTCCTGTGCTGCCATGATTAAGCTTTCTGTCTCTCCTTTAAGACCGGAACTACGCAACCATTGTATTGATACATTCTTGTCGATAAATGGTCTTGACAGAACTGTCCATGCAATGGTTTACTTTTCAGACGTTCCATTTTGTGCTTTTCACTGCTGTTCTTTAATTGTAGCTTGATGTTCTTCTGAGCTTCAGTCTCTTGATTTAGATATTTTTCTCTTACCTTTTTAGCTTCCTTCTGGAGAGTATTTAGCTGTTCAGGCATCATGATCTCTGACAAGTCTCATGAATTTATCTTGCCTAACTCGATGTAGTTGCTTAGGCCAACGATGGATGAATCAAAGGCAGACTCAAGTTCAATTACTCCACGTCCCCCATTTCGTGTCTTGATATAAAGTCTTTCGACATCAGCTTTTGAATGATGGATGCCTTCGACAGTCAGGAGTTTAACTTTTATCCATCCTCTCAATATCAGTTCTCAACCAGTTGGACAGACTCTGTAGATCTCCATGACTGCCAAAATCCAGGTATGGGACAGGCTGTCAAATGCTTTTTTGTAGTCTATCCACACCATGCCTAGATTTCTTAGGTGTTTCTTGGGCATTGCTACAACCATTTTACTCACTAACAGCTGATCTTTACATCCTCAAGATGCCCTCCTGCACCCTTTCTGTTCATCTGGGAGGATCCTATTTTTGAGTAAATGGCTGTAGATCCTGTTCATTAAGGCAGCTGTTAGTATCTGTATATGTTATATATATACAGTATATATGTATATGTTTTTGGGAGACAAGTGATAGGACGATAGTTCTTTGGGTCTTTTGTGTCCTTGTCTTTTGAGAGTAGGAAGGTGGTTCCATATGTTAACCATCCAGGAGTGCCCCTTGGACCATTCACGATGTCATTCAGAGCTCATGTTAGAGCTTCATGAAGAGCTGTTGGTTTATTAAACCAGAAGTTTTATTTTATTTGTCTGGTCCAGGAGATTTCCATTTGTGAGTTTGTTTGAGGACTTTAACTATCTCATCAACTGTGAAGTTCTGCCATGTATCTGATCTTATTTGTTCGTGGTTCTCCCTCTCTTGTTCGATCCAAGTCGCTTTATCATTGTAGACAACATTGTCTTCAAGAATTCCATGCCAGAAGCTCATGACTTGGTCTTGAGAAGGTGGTTCAGTGATGTTAGTTTTCTGGTTGTTTTCTGGTTGTGACGATAGAAATTTTTAGCATCTTCATTGAAGACTTTGTTCTGATGGTAATGATTACTCCTTTTTGTGTACCTTCTCCGTCTCTGAGCTTGTGCCTGGAGTTTAATTTTTACATTTTGCTCCAGTACATCGATGATCTCCGTGTCTTATCTATCTTTGTGCAGACCTGGCATGTTGGGACTCCTTTCTTAAACTCATAAATTACAGTGAGATCTTTCCGATAAGATTGTATGGTTTTCTGAATCCTTATTATCCATGCCGGTTCTTTATGAGCAGTTACCATGTGCTATCCTCGTTAAAGCTGCGTTTGCTATAGCTATTTTATGCCTACCAGCTCTAGTGGGGTGAACTTTGTTTAGTTTCTTGCGGTCACATAGGTTGTAGGTCTCTGTTTCGAGCAGCTTCTGATTGATTAGCTGCTCCATCTCCAATACTTCCACATTGATGTTGTTTACCGATGTGACTGGCTGTTCTGGTTCAGCTGTTTCGATGACCGGTTGTTTTGTTGCCTCAGATTTTTGTTGATTATTGGAGACAATCAAGGTTTCATTATGTAGTTTTTGTTTATCATCAGCCTTGATTTGTTCAAGCTCAACTTCAGTTAGTTTCTTCTTGTCAACTATGAACCGCCGTTGATTGGCTAAGGTGTTAGGGTTCAAGTTTAGAAAAATGTCTGGATTTCTACTTCTCCAGACATTGTAAGTGCCTTTTACAGCACCACCTTCGATCTTTGTAATATCTGCATAATAAAAACACAACATAAGATCCTTATACTGATCAAGTGTCCATTGTTGTCCTGATTTTCTTTGAGTTGCTTCAGACAATGATAATGTTACTTCAGATAGGCCAGTTTGAGATGAGGTCTAGTTCTGTGTACTGTCTGAACTATTGCGAGCATTGACTTTAGTTGGGGGACAAGGATTTCGTTGGGTGACGACCTGGTTTACCTCGTCTAGTCCCCTGCAGGGCGCGACATTATTATTATTATTATTATTATTATTATTATTATTATTATTATTGTTGTTGTTGTTGTTGTTGTTGTTATTATTATTATTATTTTTATTATTATTATTATTATAGAGTGAAATGTGTACGTATGTATGTTTACACTGCGGGTTTGTCCCATTCAAATAGTAATCTGATTGGCCTACTTTCTCTTGACAAGCTCTGATTGGATTTCTCTGTGTAGATATCCTGAGATATTTCCTGTACAGACTATGATCTGTACAGTTTTAAAAAATTGATTTAGAAATCTTTATTGCCAACATTTTTACCCGGTTTACAGAAATATGGCATGAAAACAAACAAAAAAAAATACAATAAACGGATATGATTACTGATCCATGTTCCCTGCCTGATTATTATGTGTAGTTAAAATTGGGCAGTTGACATGGATTGGGCAGCAGAGGAGCTTGTGATACCAAAAACTGACTGAAGACGATCATCTGTGACTTCTGGTACAATCGCTAGTTTGGTGGAAAGAATAATATTTTTTATCAGTATCTTATTACTTAGAAATAATAAAGAACAAAAAAAAATCACACTTTTGAAAATATAGGTAGGTCAGAGAACATAATTTAGCTATAGGACACACATAACTCAGGGAAGTGTTTTGATTGGCCAACATGATCAACAGCTGATTACTTGTTTGTGGAAGTCTCTTCATTCTATTATAAATAACAGTAAACAGTAGGGCTGCATGATTATGGCCAAAATGATCATCACAATTATTTTGATCAATATTGAGATCACGATTATTAATTGATTTTATGGACATGTTTTAATTGCACTTTCACATTTAAATAAACAGACCACTGCTTTCACCTCCATGTTGTGCTACATTCCTGCTAATGTACAAAT
>JANDJT010000050.1:10133753-10161566 GCA_024331685.1 Stegophilus panzeri
CACCATCACCAAGCTTCCGACAACTTTTCCAAACTTGATTTAAAAACATTTTCCATAATACAGATTTACTCTGTGGAGGAATCTTCATCCACCTTTTTTGGAGGGGGAATTGTGCACAGTGCACAGCACACCTGAACCAGTTTATCCGCAAAGTTTTTTTTCCTGTTTAATGTTTAATGTCCCCAACAACATCTTGTGCAACAACTCTGCTTTTTAAATTAGTCTCACATATAATTTGTGCAGTTTCATGAGGACGTTGGTTCGTAATTTTACTTAGCATCTTGGAGAATATGCAGCAGTTCTTCTCTACACTTTGACTTTTACACTTGTTTCTGTTTCTGCAGGTAATACAAGCGTTATGTAATATGTTATTTACGTTACTGACATACAAACATTTTTCTGTACCATTTAAGCTTTGTTTGGAAATCTACAATGTTTTGTGCTGACTCAATAATGCAGAAATCATAAAATAAACATTTTATAAAAAATTGGTATTATAAGGGTGCCTAAGTCTTTTATATTTATATTTATAACTTTGGATAAAAGCTGGCTGTCTGCTCCATCACCACAACCTGTGGCATATAAGTGTTTGTTTTAGAGTTTAAACTTGTTTTAAACACGTTTAATGTTTTACTTTAATCCACCATAACTGTCTTTCTTCCTTAGGAGCAGATGAGGCTGAGCCTAGTTCAGATACCCGAGACCAGCGGATGGAGTTTTTCATGAAGCAGGAGGAAGCACTAGCTGGCGAACCAGGCTTCCATGGCTCCTCATTGGCCAGTGACAGGGAGGAGGTGGTGGGAGAAAGTCAGGAGCAAGGTGGTTCTGTGGCCAACTTGCGTGCGGCGCTAATGAGCAAGAACAGCCTGCTGTCTCTTGGGACAGAGATGTTTAGTGAAGAAAATACCCTGCTGTTTGACTACTTGCCCAAAGGAGGACATTCTCTCTCCCGTAAGTTGTGGCTTATTATTTTGATGTAAAATATTGACACTTTGTGCCCAGTTTGGACATTTTCACTAAGGGATGTATTCACTTTTGTTGCCAGCGATTTAGACATTAATGGCTGTGTGTTGAGTTATTTTGAGGGGAGAGCAAATTTACACTGTTACACAAGCTGTACACTCACTACTTTACATTGTAGCAAAGTGTCATTTCTTCAGTGTTGTCACATGAAAAGATATCATCAAATATTTACAAAAATGTGAGGGGTGTACTCACTGTATATATATAAAATAATATAATATTGCTGCAACACCTCAGTGTCAATGCTAGGCTGAAAGCTCAGTTCTGTTTTTAGTTCTCTCCAGATAGTTACCTGTTCTGTGGTCAGAAATTTACATTAATGAAGGGCTATTGAATGATTAACACACATTGTGCTTATCAAGGAAAAATAACCTCTAATTTCTAACTGTACACTTACAAGGTGAATTGACGAGGTAGGTGTGTCTAATAAAGTGGGCAGTTAAGTGAACACAGTCATTGCTGCTGTGTCTTTTACCACATGCTTATGCTGCATTCAACTTACCTCAGAAGTATAATGTCGGAACTCTGAATTATGTAATTTTCAACCACTGAGCGGTCAAGCTACAAAATGGGGAAAATCCATGTACGCCTCTTTATCTTCTGTTAGCAACAAACTAGCCAGCTAACTGTCATGAGTGATGTATATTTGTTTCCTCAAATCAGTTAACTGTATAGTCAGTGTTGTAAATTTAACAAGTTAATATGTCAGTGATTCTTGAGAACTGGGGCAAAACAGGTTTTCGCTTTCAAAAAAAATAATCTTCATTATTTCCTTCATTATTAATTATTATAATTAAATACATGTTTTTGAAAACAAGGTTTTGGCTTAAATAAACTTCATTATTTACTTCATTATTAATTATTATAATTAAATACATGTTTTTGAAAACAAGGTTTTGGCTGTCAAATCATGTATTAGTGCAACCTCCCACTTATACATATATCTTACAAATCAAATGTTAGTTGTATCAACATTAGATTTTTGTCAACACCAGTAGATACATAGAAATGCATATTATTTCTTTTTAATTTACTCAGATATTTAATGTAAATTATTTTTAATTTACACATATATTTTTGCCCATAAAAGTATTTTTTTTCTTCTTATTTGCACATACAGGTTTTGAAATTAATCATATTACTTTTATTTAAAACAGATTATACGCCCTTAAATGAGATCATTATGTTTATATTGATCAGCCACTTTTGAATTTAATCTCCAGCAAGCAAAATAATTTTGATATACATAAAACCCACGTTTGAACTTTAGAAATTCAGTGCTTTAATAGAAAACAAGCTTGAAGGAAGAACGATGAAACTCAGTTTTTGGTTTAAATTCAAAACTTCATCTGATAAGTAATGAACACCAAACATTTATTTTATTTTCTAAATTCATAAATCATGAAGGAAAACTCCAAACTGGACCTTTGTACTATACACCAAAGACATTTGGGTTTTAGATCAAAATATGGATATGACATGAGAGTTTAGGATTTCAGCTTTTATTTCCTGGTAAATTATCTAGATGTGTTAAAGAGCATCCTTTTGTATCAGACCACCAATTTTTTAGGTGAGCAAAAGTATAGGAACAGATAAGTCTTGAAGTAAATAACACTTGATATTTAGTTGTATATCCCTTGCAAGCAATAACTGCATCAAGCCGGCGACTCATTGACAAGACCAAATTGCTGGTTTCTTCTTTTGTGATGCTTTTCTTGGCTTTTACTTTGGTCTCTTTTACTTTGGCATTTCCATAATTTTTGTTATAGGTTAATTTTGTTTCCAGAACTTTTGCGGCTCATCTCTGTATTTCTTTGCAAATTCCAATCTGGCTTTCCGATTCTCACTGCTGATGAGTGGTCTGTATCTTGTCATATGGCCTCTATATTTTTACTCTCAAAGTCTTCTTCGAATGGTGAATTGTGATACTTTCACCCCTGCGCTGTGGAGGTTGTTGATGATGTCACTGACTGTTGTTTTTGGGCTTTTCTTCTCAGCTCTCACGATGTTTCTGTCATCAGCTGTTTTCCTCGGCCAACCCATTCAGTGTCTTTTGCTCAGTACGCCAGTGTTTTTTGTTTTCTTTTTCAGGACATTCTAAATTGTTGTACTGGCTATGCCCAGTGTTTGTTCAATGTCACTGAATGATTTTCCCTTCTCTCTCAGCTTCAGAATGGCTTGGTTTTCTCCCATAGACAGCACTCTTATATTCATATTGGCTTATCCTTTTTTAACAACAAATGCAGTCTTCACAGGTGAAACTGAAGACTATGTTGTGATGGTTGTTGTTGCACCACAGACTGTATTGGGTGTGACACCAGTTCAGTCTTATGTGTACATGCCTGAGTACGTGTTATGTGCAAGTATAGGAGAGAATGAAACATGGTGGGAGCGACGCTTTCTGAGGAGTACGAGCACATAGATTGAATAGACATAACACTAAATTCGGCTGAGCAGCATGGTCAAGAAAACGGAAAGCAGAGACGCAACATTGATGGAGAATGCAGTGGGACTGAGACTGCCACCAGCCCTTTGCTTAGCCTCAAACAATCTGGCGAAATCATGGAAAATGTGGAAAGAAGACATCACGCTGTACATGGATCTTCCCGATGTGAAACTGAAAGGTTTCAGTTACCTCATTGGGAAGACAGGTGGAGAACTGTGTGAGACCTTGGTCTCCACCTTGACACCAGATCAGACTGTAAGTAGATGAGCATTGCAGCCTAAAGGTGAACAAGACAGTAAAAAGGTACAGTTTTTTCATCAGGAACCAGGGCACATCACTCGGTGTATTCACTCCTCACACTAGAGGGTTGTCTAAGAAGGGCATAGAGGGTTGTCTAAGAAGGGCAAAAGAATGTGTTTATTGACAGGAATGAATGATCAGATAAAGACATTCATAGAAAAGTGTGTCATCTGCAGGTCATTGGATGTGAAACAGCAGAAAGAGTCTCTGTGTTCTCATGAACTACCTAGCAATCCATAGTCTAAGGTGGAGACAGACATATTCACTTGATCACTGAAATTACTTGATCACTGTACATTACCTCTCTAACTTCTGGGAGCTTGACTACTCACCTGACGCACAGTCCACAACAGTCATCCATAAGCTGAAAGCCCACTTCACAAGACACGGTATTCCTGACGTAGTTGTCTTGGATAACATCCCACAGTATAGATCCGAAGATTTCAGGAGATTCAGCAGACGGTGGGAATTTAAACACAAAACATTTTCGCTGCCTACCCACAAAGCAATGGGATGGCAGAATCTGAGGTAAAGACTGCAAAACCAATGCTGAAGAAGGCAAAAGCTGATGGGAAGGATCCTTATTTAGATATTCTTAGAGACAGAGACAGAAACATGCTATCACAATGGATCAACGCAAGCCCAGCACTGCGGCTGTTAAGCAGGAGAGCCAAAACTTTTTTGCCCATGCATGACATTCAAAGGTAGTGCACATACAAAAAGGACTGATTGAAAATAGGAACCATCAGGATGCATACTATAACAGACATGCAAAGGATTTGGACACTTTAAACCAGGGAGACAAAATCCATACAAGGGTAATATTATAGTTGTTAAAATATTGCTAGTTTTTATTTTTATTTCATTTTTATTTTATTTTGGTTTTCAATTTCAGTTTCATTTCAGTTAGTTTTAATGCTGCATAAATAGTTTCAATTTCTTTTTTATTTGTAGAAAATCATTGCTTTTAGTTTTAGTATTGTTTTAGTTTTTAATATCATGGTAATCATACTAAAAAAAATCACAAATTGGGCTCTGTCTTTTCCTACCTATTAAATTGTGGGAAAAAATCATCTTTGTTATATCTGCAGTGTCATTACACCATTTCCCTCTGCTTATCTATCTTTCCATCTATCTACCTATGTGTCCATTCATCTGTCTATCTGTCTAATCTATCTATCTATCTATCTATCTATCTATCATCCACAAGCATTTATGATCGTTTGAATGATTGTTTCATAAAAACCATTTCCACAGGGCATAATAACAGTCCAAACGAATGCACACTGTTACTGATTAAAACTTACACACATAATTTAATGTGAGATTTAAACATGCCACTATATTGCACACTGTGAACACAATGTCCAGTGTGAACAACCTTGTTGTTAATAATAATGGGAACTATTAAAAATAAAATGCAACACAATGCAGTTTTTCGCTAACTTGTTGTATTGATAGTTATGGTTAAATTGCAATGAATTAGCTAGCTAGCTACAATATATGTGGAATGTTGTTAGCTAGATTACACCACATTATCCTACCTCCTGAGTACATGTTTTCTATTTATTACTGTCCCTCTCTGTCTGACCAGCAATGCAAAATGTAACTATGTAATTGCTAGTTCTTATTATCACCTAACCCCCACCAGCCCACCCCCACTACATACCTGATTGTTCAACGTCTGTTTTTAGACCACCCAACATGTATATTATGAGAATGATAGTTTTATTCTCTGAAATTCTATTTAGTTTTCATTCATATTGCAGGTGGATGTTATAGTTGCAGTTTAGTTTTCATTTATTTGGAAACACATTTTTATTTTTATTTTTATTAAAGAAAAAGTTTTTCACTGATAGTTTTAGTTTTAGTAATAGTTTTCATTAACGATAATAACCTTGGTCCATACCCAGCCAGGGGAACCTAACAAAACATGGAGGAAAGCGACAGTCTTGAAACCTGTGGACTACAGACCTTATGAACTCCAGTTTGACTCAGGGAAAATTCTGAGGAGAAACCGCTGACACGTCAGAAGGGAAAGCATCCCAGTGGTGGAAGGAACACAGAAGTCCTGTAGAAGTCCTGTAGAAAAATACAGAGACAGAGTGACTGTCACAAACCCAATCAAGAATACTCCTTCTGTTTCTATCACTAGGTCTGGAAGTTACATTTTATGTAGTTCTTAAGTGATTAAGATCTGCTAATGATGGAAACTATTTAAAAAAAAAAGATAGAAAGGATGTTGTGATGGTTGTTGGTGCACCACGGACCATATTGGGTGTAATACCATTTCAGTCTTCCTGTGTGCATGCCCAAGTACATGTTATGTTCACTGTGTCTAATAAAGTGAGTGTACACAACTACAACAGTGTTAACCATCCATTCTGTTATATTACAGAATGAAACAGGCTGAATCCAAGAGTTACTTATTGTTTAAACAATCAATCTAACAGGACACACCTGGGTAACAAGAATAATAATAATAATAAGTTCTATTTATAGAGTACTTTTTAAGACACTCAAAGACGCTTTAGAAAAAAATAGTCATAACACAATAAAACCATACAGCATAATCACATAAAGTCAAAAGTCAGCACAATAAAACCAGTAGCATACAGCATTAATCAGAGATTAAATGCAATCCTGAAAAGGTGAGTTTTGAGTAATCATTTGAACATGGCCAGGTATAATCTCAGATGTGTTTGTGAAGAGAGTGCCAGAGGGAGGTGGCAGCTATGGAAAATGCTCTATCACCCCAGGTCCGGTGCTTAGTTCTGAGTGATTATACTGTAGACAGGAATTTGACATCAGAGGAACGGAGACTTCAGGAAGGAGTGTGATATTAGAGCAAATCAGTGAGATAGGATGGGGCCTGATTATAAAGAGCTTTATGAGTGAAGAGAAGGACTCTAAATTGAATCCATTGTGGGACAGGAAGCCAGTGAAGCTTCTAGAGGATAGGGTTGATGTGGTCACGAGAGCGAGAATGAGTGACCAGACGTGCAGCAGAATTCTGGATGTACTGGAGTTTATTTAGGATTTTGAATGATGTGCTATAGAGAATGCTATTGCAGTAGTCAATTCTGGATGTGATAAAGGCATGGATCAAAGTTTCTGCAGCAGATAAGGAAATTGATGGGCGGAGATGAGCTATGTTTTTTGGTGTAAAAATGAAGTTCTGACATTGATTGATGTGGTGTTCAAAGGAAAGGTTATTATCAAAATGACTCTGAGATGTGGATGTGGATATATGGGGAGGGAGACAGAGAGGAATTATCACTAGTGAGACAGAAAAAACACCTGTCAGTCACGTGTTCCAGTATTTTTGCTTGCCTACAAATTGGTTGGTCTGACACAAAATGTGCTATGTTCTATGTCGTTTAACACATCTACATGTAAATACCAGGAATTAAAAGCTGAAATTCTAAACTCTCTTCTCGTATTCATCTTTTGA
The DNA here is from genome assembly GCA_024331685.1 of Stegophilus panzeri. NCBI lineage: Eukaryota > Metazoa > Chordata > Actinopteri > Siluriformes > Trichomycteridae > Stegophilus > Stegophilus panzeri. The sequence continues at coordinate 10,140,977 of JANDJT010000050.1, forward strand.
TCTAAAACCCAAATGTCTTCAATCTACAGCAAAAAAAATTCTTACCATTCCAATAGTTTTGGAGGGGGCTGTGGATGGATGGATGGATGGATGGATGGACGGACGGACGGACGGACAGACAGACGGGATTCGGATTTTCTATTGAAATGATTCTTAGTCACATAGTCAATTCACACAAATTCACAGAGCTAGCTCACACACTTCAGATGTCTTCACTCACATACAGTTGAATCATAAAACAGAACAGAGATGTAGACGTAAATGTGTCAACACACGCTCGTAATTCTGTAGAAATTCACTCTAATTTCTGACTTACAGCTCTTCAATACAATCTTACTTCTGACTTACTGCTCTTCTTCTGACTTCCTTCAGAACTCTAGAAGTCTCACTACTCATTTACATACAGTCCCCTCTGAAAATAATGGAACAGCAAAGCCAATTCTGTTGTTTTCACTATACACTGAAGACATTTAGGTTTGAGATCAAAATATAAATATGAAACAATAGATCAGAGTGTCAGCTTTAATTTCCTCATATTTACATCTAGATGTGTTTAACAACTTAGAACATAGCACCTTTTGTTTGAACGCATCAAGTGCTCAAAAAATATTGGAACATGTGACTGATAGGTGTTTCTTGCTGCCAGGTGTGCCCTCTTAAAAAATTAATAGATCTGAATATATACTCTTGGTTTGAGCCCTAGGTTTTGCCTGTGAAGACTGCATTTGTTGTTAAAAGGATAAACCAACAAAGACCAGAGAGAGTCTATGGGAGAAAAGCAAGTCATTTTGAAGCTGAGAAAATCTATCAAGCGTTGAGCATAGCCAATACAACAAATTAGAATGTCCTAAAAAAGAAAGAAACCACTGGTGTACTAATAACCTGGCATGGAACAGGTCAGCCATGGAAAACATCATGTGATGACAGAAACATTGTGAGAGCTGTGAAGAAAAACCCCAAAGCAACAGTTAGTGACATCACCAACAACCTCCACAGGCCAGGGGCAAAGGTATCACAAGCCACCATTAGATCATAAAGATGAAACACAGTCTCTGTTACTCAGGCCACCCGAGTTTTGTTTAGCAGAAAAAGGACAATTGGGAAGGAAGCATGTTCTGAGTGATGTGACAAATGCTGTATTATAGAAGTGTACAGTTAACAGTAGTATTAAAGATGAATAGCCCTATGAATATATGTATGTCTTCAGCCAGAAATATTTGTTGCAATAGAAAATTAACCATACTGTAAAAACACACTGTAAAAAACACACTGTAAAAAACTTCAAGAAAGTACAAAAAGCTTTGTTTCTGGGAAATTAGTCTTATTTTTGTGTAAAAAGAAAAATTATCTTGTCAAGCATGTTTTGCATTAGAAAAGTAATATAATTTTAAGAAAATATATCTAACCTTGTCCAGCAAATATTAAGCTGGACAAGCTATAACAATGATAGTAACAACCTATAACAATCGTTTGCATAATCTTCCAATAGAGGGACACAATTGTTTTCCTTATTTTAAGTAAGACCACTTGCACAACTTAAATTTTTCAATGAAGCAGCTGTGTCATGGTTATGCTGAAATCCACACTGAACTACATTACCCATCATCCCCAGCATGTCACATGACCATGTCACATGTTCCACTGATCATTCACACCTGTTCTGTGTTACCCCTAATAAGCACCCCTATAGACGTTCTAGTTTTTCAGCACCTAATTGTCAAGCTTTTGTTGTTGTCGTGCTGCATCTGATGGGGTATTCCAGAAAGCAGGTTAAGCGACTTACCTGGGTCAGTTTACTCAGAGTTAATCAATAACTTTCAGAGTATGTAAGTTGCCATAACAACTTACTCTCTTAACATAACCTGCTCCAGAGCAGGTTATGTTCCAGGGTTAGTTTGTTTCAGAGAGCTGACAGAGCGTAGCATGCCCTTTTGAAGAAGATCCAGTGGATGAGGCAGCACGGATTATACGAAATCTTTTTCATATCCAGATTAATATTTGCAGGAGTGTTACCGTTTTTCGTAAGAATCGTTAATGTGACATTTTGAAACCTCACATCGCCAACGTGGCACATCGTAGATCAGTGCTTAACACCGAGCACATTTTATGCATTGCCCTTCAATTTTTTTTGCCACAGGGAGTTTTCTGGATATAACATGGGTGACTCAGAGCATGTGGAAAAAGCAAAGATGCGTAGAACCGTTCATACAGTATGCCTTGCACTCAAACGGTTCCTACACACTTCTGTGCAGTTTACTGGCAATAAACCATGATGAACCATTGATGATGATGACAACGATGGTAAGAAGAACCTCCAGTGATCCAAAGAGATTGCAGGGTGTTACAAGATGTTATCTGCCCACATCATTTCTAATTAAATGACTAATGCACAAAGTGATCAGTTGAGGTTCATTGTTTCTTTATTTTATGTAATTGAAAGACTTTTTAATTCATTGCTTTAGAGTGCAACAATAATAATAATAATAATAATAATAATAATAATAACCAGTAGGCAAATACTTTGTCCACCTTTAACCAGTGTGTCACGTAATGTAGGCGCAGGGCAGAAGCAAGTGCCGGTATGACAGTTTAATCAAACAATAAGGAGTACAAAGGATCAGGCAGAAAACAAAGTCCAAGGCAGGCTAGGGTCAAACGATCAGGCAGACAGGCTAACCAAAGCAGAGCAGAGACTCAAGGTCAACAGGGTAAACAAAGTCGATAACCAGAAAAGCAAACACGAGATAAGGCTTGGCAATATGACAGAGACTAGGCAACTGAGCGTAATACTTCGCAAAGTCACGGTGTTCAAAAGGTCTCTTATATAGCGTGGTTGTGTGCTGTGAATAGGATGCAGGTGTGCATGATTAGTGTGAATGTGAGTGTTCTGGGAATTGCAGTCCATGGCGGCTATGTTTGTAGGCCACCGTGCAGGATGGGAAATGTAGTCACTGGTTTGCTGTGATATGACAGAACCCCCTCCAAAAGGGCACTTCTCCCGGAGCGCCAAAATACACTCCCTCCCCCAGCGGTCCTGGCCCTCTGGGCAGAATGTCTTCACAGCCCCTGGGGTTACAATGCTGCAGGTATTGTCCGACAAGTAGCAGGTTTCTCAAGGAGCCGAGGAGCAGACATGAGGCTGGGGCTGGTTTTTTGGGGCTTGGGAAGTTGTGTCGTCAGCTTTAGACAGGGGCTTGACTTGGTGGGCCGTCTTCTTCTTCTCTGCCTTTCTTGAGTGTGGAGTAACTTCCTCAGTGGAGCACGGAGGTGGAGCAATGTCCTCATCAGAGCATAGAGGCGGAGAGATGTCCTCAATGGAGCACGGAGGTGGAGAGACGTCCTCAGTGGAGCAGGAAGGCAGAGCGATGTCCTCAGCGGAGCAGGAAGGCAGAGCGACGTCTTCAGTGGCATGGGAAAATGGAGCGACGTCCATATAGAATCCTGGAGTAGTGGCATCCACGGCAGAGTAGGGAAGCAAAGCAGAGCTCTTGGCTGCAACGGGAGGCTGAGAAACTTCCTCAGTTGAACAGGGTGGCTGGGTGGCATGCTCAGCTGTAGAGGGATGCTGAGTGGCGTCCTCAGTCACACAGAGAGTCTGAGGATTGTACTCCATTGACTTTGCAGGCTAAACTTGGTTAGCTATGTCGTCAGTCTCAGGCATGAGGAGAACTTGGTTGGTCATAACGTCTGCTTCAGGCATGAGCAGAATTTGGTTGTCCGTGTCCGCAGACGCGTGCATGAGCAGAATTTGGTTGTCCGTGTACTTGGTTGTCCGTGTCCGCAGACTCGGGCGTGAGCAGAACTTGGTTGTCCGTGTCCGCAGACTCGGGCGTGAGCAGAACTTGGTTGTCCGTGTCCGCAGACTCGGGCGTGAGCAGAACTTGGTTGTCCGTGTCCGCAGACTTGGGCGTGAGCAGAACTTGGTTGTCCATGTCCGCAGACTCGGGTGTGAGCAAATCTTGGTTGGTCGTGATGTCGGTTTCAGGCGCGAGCAGAATCTGGTTGGTCGTGACATCGGCTTCAGGCGGGAGCAGAATCTGGTTGGTCGTGACATCGGTTTCAGGCATGAGGAAAACTTGGCTGGTCGTGCCAACAGACTCTGGCGTGAGCATAACTTGGTTGGTCTTGACATCGACTTCAGGTGTGAGCAGAACCTGGTTGGTCATGATGTTGGTTTCAGGTGTGAGGAGAACCTGGTTGGTCGTGACATCGGTCTCAGACTGGAACGTGGCGTGGAAGGTCACATTGTTGATCTCAGACTGGAACTTGGTGTGGGGGGGTCGCCTCTTCGACCTTGGACAGAAACTTGGCTTGAGAGGCCCTATTTTCGACCTCAGACAGGAACTTGGTTTGGGGGGGCCGTCTCTTCGACCTCAGACAGGAACTTGGCTTGAGAGGTCGTCTCTTCGACCTCAGACAGGAACATGGCTTGGGAGGTTGTCTCTTCGATCTCAGATGAGAATTTGGCTTTATGCTGGAGCTCTGGGGAGGTGGTCGCCACGTTGACCTCCGACTGGGGCTCTGGAGATGAGGTCGCCACCTTGACCTCCAACGGGAGCTCGGCAGGTGAGACCACCTCGTGGCTCTCAGATAGGAGCTCTGGAGGTGAGGTCGCCTCGTTGACCTCTGGCTGGAACTCTGTATATGAGACCACCTCATGGATCTCATGCTGGAACTCTGGGGAGGAGGTCACCATGTTGACCGCCGGCTGGAGCTCTGCAGAGGAGACCACATAGTGGGTCTTAGACTGAAGCTTTGAGAAGGAGGTCACCCAGTTTGCCTGCTCATGATAGGTGGTGAACAACAAGTCAGGTTCATCTCTGAGGCAGGCCTCCCCCCAAAAGATCCTCCAGGATGGCCCAGGATTCTGAACTGCCGAACACCATCACGAATAGTCCCACAAACTGAGTTACATTCTCAAGTCCCCTGGATCCCATGGCCACTAGATGCTGCGCCCCCTGGTGTGCTGGGCCACAAAACCGGGACAACAGGAACCTTAACCATTGCTTCTTGACCGGCTTGGGGTTCGCTAGGCTTGCAAAATAGATCTGGCAGTCAACAAGAAAATATTCAGGGTAGCCTGATAACCCATCATATGGCTCTGGAAGATCTACGACAGTCCACTGAGGAAACTGGATTGAATCCCCAGCTGTGACTGTTTGCTTTGTTTCCCTAGCGTGACGTCTCCTCCTCTTTCCTGCTGCTTCCATGTTATAGGCGAAGTATTCTGTCACGTAATGTAGGCACAGGACAGAAGCAAGTGCAGGTATGGCAGTTTAATCAAACAATAAGGAATACAAAGGATCAGGCAGAAAACAAAGTCAAAGGCAGGCTAGGGTCAAATGATCAGGCAGACAGACTAACCAAGACAGAGCAGAGGTCAACATGGTAAACAAAGTCGATAACCAGAAAAGCAAACACGAGATAAGGCTTGGCAATACGACAGAGACTAGGCAACTGAGCATAATACTTCACGAAGTCATGGTGTTCAAAAGGTCTCTTATATAGCACGGTTGTGAGTGCTGTGAGTAGGATGCAGGTGTGTGTGATTAGAGTGAATGTGAGTGTTCTAGGAATTGCAGTCCATGGCGGTCATTTACTCGATCGGTTACTTTTTTCCAAGCCAACTCTCTGTCTGAAGCAGCAATTACTTTTTTTGTATAAATGGATTATATTCCTTATAAGCATGCATTAAAACCTCTAACTCTGCTTCGCTAAAGTATGCAGCTCACTTTTTTTCGCCCTGTGGTTCCATGTTGACTCCTGAAATCGGCGATCCATTGATAATGTTTTTATGTACTCGCCGTGCACGTACATTAACTCTGAGTTACCAATTGGAGGTTGATTGAACTAACTACTAACTGGTGTTCTGGAACCGACATACTCCATGTAAGCAAGGTTTGTGTTAATCAACTGAGAGTTAAGTAAGTTAACCCTGCTTTCTGGAATACCCCCCTGCTCTGATAGTTTGCATGTTGTTGCCTTGTATCCATTGTTATGCCTTAATTGAAGACAAATCACTTTTTTATGCTGTTTGAAGAAATTGTGTCTTATTGAGGATTTGATTGAGACTTCAAAGCCCTTTCGCTCTGGATAAATGTGTCTGCCAAATTCTGCGATAAATGTAATGCAGAATTAAGATTTAGCCTGCCCTGCTGAAAAAAATAATAGAAACCCTCATAGAATTTGTAATGATTTCAGTGGTTATAATGGGAATTATATTGGTTTTAATGAAAACTCTACTGGTCTCTGTGTGGGCCTCTACAGGTAATTTGTTGCCTACTATTGGTGGCATGTTACAGTATGTAACATGTAAATGTATGTATGTCTAGTGGATACCATTTAAGGACCAATAATGGTACAGTTTTAATAGTTAGCTGATGGTATCTGTATTGGAAATCATTTGAATTTCTGTGATGGTTTCTGTTGTTTTTTTTCAGCAGGGTGGTCAGGGTCACAGTGTGTACGTGTGTGTGTGTGTGTGTGTGTGTGTGTGTGTGTGTGTGTGTTTTGTGAGCACATGAATTTCAGAGAAAAATGTCTCCCTATTTTTTTTGTACAAATTTTGTTATAGATGTTTATTTTATGACTTCTGCATTATTGAGTCAGTACATGAACATTTTATATTTCCAAACATTATTTTTCCAACAAAAAAATTGACTACAATTTAAAAATAAAAAAGTAAAGGGTTGTCATGGCAAATATTGACTTTGTTTAGTTTATTACTGTTTACTGCTCTTTATAGTACTTTTTAAGTAGAAATGTTTAATTTCATTATTTTTGAATGCATCTTTGCTTTATAGCATTTGTTTGCATGTGCCTAAGATGTTTGCACAGTATGTCTACATGGGAAGCCTGGCATCCCCTAAAATTTCATTAAAATTCAGCAATGAAATGCTGCAATTCAACAGTCTTATCAGTCATATCTCAGTGCAATATCGTGCTGTTCATTCATTTAAATCAAACTGTTTTTGGCAGACAGCGCAGCCTGTGTGACATATCTCCACTCAGTGATGCCTGTGCTTCTCTGAGTATTTTTTTGCAGATTCAAGTACATGTTGTTTGTCCAATGAGTACACGCTCATTGGACAACTGGCTTTTAACATGCATAGACTTCACTGGGGGTGAATGGGAATGCAGGCGAGTTTTGCACAGAAAAATACATGTCCAACATGTTTACTGGATAGTGCGCTCTTTGTGTGCCTCTGGACACACTGTTTCTCCTTCTGATGATTGGTAGACCTCTCAAAGGGGCAGAAACTAGTCACTGAAATGGTAATGTACATGATTAACATCTCAAACTTGAACATATTATACCAGTCAGAATTATTTGGAGTCTGCAGTAGTGGTGTAATTTGTACATATTCTAAATAAACTATACTTATATATTTTGTTTGATTATTTGCATTCATTTTTTAAATTTGTTTATAAGACTACCTAGTCACGTAGTTTTTCAGCTTGCAGCATAGCTGCTGTTTAGCACAAAATGGCAGCCACTGCTAATGTTGACCTGATTTTAAAAAGTCTTTTGATGCCCATATTTATGATAAGAAAGTGGAAATTAAACAAAAAGGCAGCCCAATGGCCAAGATTTAAATTCCAAAGTCAGGGAGCAAAACAGGTCCTTTTATCTTTGTTGGTACAGTACAATTGATTCCCCCCCCTTGTTTTTATGGCATCAAAAGCATTAGGCTGAATTTGAGCAGGTAATATGACTATACACTTCAGAATTCATCCTGCTGCTTTTGTCACATCATCAACAAATACAGGGGAACCACTTCCATTGGCAGCCATACATGTCCACGCCATTAGATAAGGAGATGAGGTGGTACATTTCGGATCATGAGCAGTTCCTTCTCTTCTTCATTATTTTCTATTTACTCTGCTCAAGTGTTCTTTTGATTGTTGACTTTCACACAGATATGCCTACCTCCTGGAGGGTGTTCTTGATCTGGCCAACTGTTGTGAAGGTGTTTTTCTTCACCAGGGAAAGAATTCTTCTCTCATAAAAACAGTTGTTTTGCATGATCTTCTGGGCCTTTTGGTCTTCCTGAGCTGACCAGTGCATTCTTTCTTTCTTTCTTTTTTAAATGTACCAAATTTTTGTTTTGGCCACAACTTTTTTTTTTTTTTTTTTTTTTTTTTCTTCTTTTTTTTTAATCTATCTGGTGGGTTTGTTTTGATATTTCAGCCTAATGATGGCTTGCAAAATCATATTGTCAGTGACAGCTCTTTTACTTCATATTGAGAGTTAACAGCAGCAGATTCCAAATGCAAATGCCACACTTAAAATCAACTCTAGAGCTTTTATCTGCTTACCTGGCCATGGAGCAGCCAATTGTCCACTTAATTTTGTTCCCTTGAAAAGGGTGACCACATATAAAAAGTACTGTAATTCCTACAAGGTTCACCTGATTTGGAGATATATACCCAGAAATTAAAGCTGAAAGTCTACACTTTTATATTCAGTATTTAATTTAAACGCTAATATGCTCTGGTAGACAGCTAAAATTTGTTAGTCTTTTAGCCAAATTAGTTAATCATACATTAAAATAAGCATAGCAGATGGGGTCAAAGCATCATAATAAGACTGGAAATGGCAAAGGGGGGATAGAGAAATAAAGTAAGTAATAATTAGCAAGGGCGTAACCATGGTATGGACATTGGGGGTGTCCAACGAACTCAGCGGGAGGATATGCAAGTGAATGTAACGTTAATGGTCAAAAACTTGAACTGACGTTAGCCTAGCCTACTTCGTGGGTGTGCAAATATCAAAAGTTAATTGACGTTCTTAAGAACAAGCCATGGTATGATGCCTTCTATACTAAGCTAAGGTTACCTACTATTTAGGTATCTAGTTACTTACTGTCTGAAAAAAAAGCTTGTATGTTCTGCTGCACTTTTCTACGCTTGGCTGCTGTCTCAATTTCTTACAGTCTGAGCGGCTAAAATATATCAACAAACTTGCATTGAGTATGGGCGCAAACAAGTGTACAATTGGAGGTGGGGCACACACCTATTTTCCTTAATAAACGGAAATATATTAAAAAGGAATAGACATAAATAAATAGAATAAATGAAGAAAAGACAGATCCATTGGCAGGGTTCATTAAATGGTGACATATAAAAAATATTTTGTACTGTATATTGGGGGGGACAGATTGGTATTTCCTCAACATTGGGGTGACATGACACCCCCCACCCCCCAATGAATGTGTGGTCACACCCATGATTAGTGATAGGCATGAGTAGGGGTGGGAAAGAAAATTGTCTGAGTGTGGCTGCTTTTATTTGAGACTATGAACACCATGTTTGTGTGTGAATCTGCTAGATGATTGTCTTTGTATGTTTCTGTACATGTGGATGGTTTGTTTGTGGGTTATCATGAACATAAGCACACAAACTGCATGCATTCACACAAATATACAACCACAATTCCGAAAAAGTTGGGTCAGTATGGAAAATGCAAAAAAACAAATGAAAAGAGTCCTTTGAAAATTCAGTTCGCACTTTACTATATTGAAAATACATTATTTGATGTTTTACTTTGTGAATTTAATTTCTTTTTGAAAATATACACTCATTTCAAATGTAATGACTGCAACACACTCCAAAAAAGTTGGAACAGTTGACTGTTTACCACTGTGTAACATCACCTTTTCTTTTAATAACACTTATTAAGCATTTGGGCACTGAAGACACCAGTTGGTTAAGTTTAGCAAGCAGCATTTTCCCCCATTCATCCATTATGCATTTCTTCAGTTGCCTTCTTTTGTGCTTCATAATATGCCACACATTCTCAATCGGAGACAGGTCAGGACTGCAGGCAGGCAATGCTAGCACCTGCACTCTCTGCTTACACAACCATGCAGTTGTAATCCATACAGAATATGGTTTGGCAGCATATGTTGCTCCAAAATGTGTACATATCTTTCTGCATTAATGTTGCCCTCACAGATGTGCAAGTTACCCATGCCATGGGCACTGACACACCCCCATACCATGACAGATGCTGGCTTTTGGACCTGATGCTGATAACAGCTTGGATGGTCCTTTTCCTCTTTGGCTTGGCGAACATGATGGCTGTTTTGTCCAAAAACTATTTGAAGTGTTGACTCGTCGAACCACAAAACACAATTCCACTGTGCTACTGTCCATCTCAGATATCTCAGATGAGACCGAGCCCAGAGAAGTCGGCGGTGCTTCTGGACAGTGTTGATGTATAGCTTCTGCTTTGCATAGTAAAGCCTTGACTTGCATCTGTGGATGTAGGGGTGAATGGTGTTGACTGACAAAGGTTTTCCAAAGTATTTTTCCGAGCCCATGTCAGGATATCTATTATAGACTCATGACGGTTTTTAAGACAGTGACATCTGAGGGATCGGAGATCACATGCATTCAGAAGTGGTTTTCAGCCTTGCCATTTACGCACAGAGATTTGACCGGATTCTTTGAATCTTTTAATTATATTGTGCATTTTAGAAGGTGAAATGCCCAAAATCCTACCGATTTGTCTTTACGGAATGTTGTTCTCAAAGATTATTTGCTGACACATCTGTTGGCAGATTGGTGACCCTCGACCCATCCTTGCTCTTGCCCTTCCTGTTTCACATCACCTTATTTCAACTTGTTGCATCATTATTAGTCCTAAATTGCTTAAAAAAAAGTCCTAAACTTTTTTGGAACTTTTTTGGAATTTCAAAATAAACATCTATCTTCAAAAAAACTGTGCAGTTGATTAGGTAAAACATGAAGTCAAAGTACATTTTGATTTTGATACATTTTGATTGTATTTTGATTTATTCAACTTCATTCCTTTCATTGTAAAATCCTACATAATCATATACTTTAGCAGTACACTGTGTAGCTGTGAAAATAAAAACAAGCTTCCAATACAAACTACAACCCAACATCCTTTAAACAGAAATCATTGTTCACATCATTGTTCAATCTAAAACAAGCAAATAACCTAATATTGTGCTTTTCAGTATAACTTAAATGATACTGAAAACCATTTTTTTCACTCTCACAAGTGAATGCAAGCAAGCAACTACTCATACAATCACACGTGATCACATAAAATAAAATTTTATTTATTAAGTGCTTTTAAAAGTGGACATTGTCACAAAGCAGTTTTACAGAAATCTGGATATATATTTTCCCCTGATGACCAAGCCAAAGATGACAATGGCAAGGAAAAACTCCCTTATTCCTTTCCTCTGCTCCCTCTCTGGTTGTATAATGCAGTGTTTGACCCCAGACTCCACTGACTTTCAAACCCCTGACAAACTCAATCCCCAACCTCCCAACCCCAGCCCGTGCACTATGTAGAAGAGGGCGACTGATCTGAGTGCAGGTGGGTGAGACTCATTTCCTATGCTCCCCAGGCTCTCACTGCTCCAGTGGTGGCCATAGCAAATGCAGGGCTTCTTCATCTTCTTCTCCACCCACTCTCGCTCCTCTTCTTCCTCTGCGGCCCCCAGGGGCTTTCAGCCTGCCTCTGACCTGGGGCTCCTCAGAAAATCAAGATGTGGAGCAGGACACAAAGCCCTCACCCTCTGAGGTAAGTGCTTGGAGTAGCACAAACACTTCATTCAAGGTCCCTAGAGGCCCTTCTCACTATTCTGCACTACTACTCTCTGTGTTTATATTACATTCATATATAAAATTAAACTGTTTTTCTCTTCCTCAGCTTTGCTTCCTAATTCTAACAAAATATTCCTCCACATATTACTAGGCAATGAAACTGCACAACATTCACTGTACTGTTGTACATGTGATTCTTAGCCTAAAGGAAACTCTAGCAGCTCTACTAGAGCATCTGAAAGGGTGCAGATAAGCAGAGGGGATAGGTTATGGTGGGAATCAATAGTGTTGGTCAATGAGAGGGGCAGGGAGGCTTTTCTGTTTTCTCCTTACTAGTCCAGGAAATTGCATTTTCCCTGTGTGTTAAGGTGGCATTTGGTATCACAGGACCTCTCTTTCCAAGATGTCACACCATGTCTGTGAACAAGCCATCTGTTTGGTTAGAGTGTAATGTGTGTGGTTTTGTTTTGTTTTTTTGTTTTTTTTTTTACAAAGTATAGTGTGTTTTTATGGAGAGAGAAAGAGTTAGAGTGAGAGTCAAAAAAATAGTGGGCTCTAGGAATAGGTCAGACCTACATACATTCAGAGCGAGAGTTAAAAAGCAAAATGTATCTATAATATCACTGTCCTCTGATACTTACACACACCTCTTCAAAAAAAATACTTTATACTAGTGTATATTGTATACATACATAGTGACATTGTATATATACTTTATACTAGTGTATATATAGTGTATATTGAGACAGTGCAAACTATACCCCTGACACACTAAGGACCTCACTATGCCCCTCAAAGAGATTACTTTTGCATGTGTCTTTGGTTGTCTTGCTTAACATTTTTTGTTCAAGAAAACTGTTTTCCATTTTTCTGTTTCCTTTTTGCATGTTTGACATCAGTCTGCATGCATTAAGAGTAAACACTACTATACAGCTTATGTATCTATCCGTTGGCTTTAACAGTCTGTGTATGTATTCTTACAGGAAGAAATGCAAGAGGAAGAAGATAGTCCAAGTAACACTGCAGGTACTTGTGTGTACGTGTGCAGATGAGCTGTTTTAGTCTCTCTTATGTTGTCTGGCTTTCTTTCCATGCATGTAATATTGTTTTTCCCATAAATAACACCAGGTCCTTGTGTTAGTTCACATTTTTCTTTCTCTTTTTTCTCTCTATCAGGCAGTAGTCAGGCTCCTGTAGAGGTGGATCAGATGGCAAAGCAGCAGCATGGTGTGTGTGTGGCACAAGAGCTGGCCTGCTCCCTGTGCAAGCAACTGTTTAGCAGCCTGTTCCAGCTGAGGCAGCATGAGTACCGCCACACATTCTCATTAATGCAGCTCTCTATGGACTGCTTTGAGCCACGGTACCCCCCCAGTGCCCGCTACCGGTGCTCCCGCTGCCCAGCTAGCTTTACACTCAAATCCAATGCCTACCGCCATGAGAAGACAATTCACTTCAAGTGCAAGCTCCTACAGTGTACCTACTGCCTCAAGCACTTTCGTGACCGTACCGATCTCAATCGTCACCTCGCGTCTGTTCACTCAGGAGAGCGAGGCTATGCATGTCCATCCTGCTCCCGTGCCTTTGCAACACAGAAGAACCTGGTCACTCATGTCAGGCTCTGCTTACAGGTGGATGCCTCCTCTGCCAAGCCACTTTCCAGCCCCCATAACAGAGACTGACCCTGTCCTTTTTCATTTGCCACCTAAATCATAGTTTTAGTCTGTAGGTTATAATGAAGACAGCAAAGCATCATCATCAACTACTCAGGGGTCCTTTTTGGCAAGAGCAGTGAGATTTGTACAAGCTCTGTCCAAAATACATACCAGACATGTACAAAAGAAAGATTTTTGTACAAATGTTAATTTGTGAATTAAAGTCTATATTTCATATTATCAAGTATTTTTTAATTGATTACTGTACATGCACATTCACCAGTTGTATAAGGACAACTTACTATGCAAAGACAAATATAGGTACCTTATTTTGTTGCCATGTATATGGGTTAGGGGAATTTATACTGTGAAATCACAGTATTTGTACTGTAGTAATGAGTACAAGTGCTCTCATTGTTTGGCTTTGTTCTCAAACTATCATCCTGTTCACTTTGCCTGTCTTAATTAAGTAAAACAAGTTTCTGCCTCAGTAGTTCTACCTCTTAGGGTGCATCTAAGGGATTCTCACAGACTTGTGCAAAATATATGATCTTTAATTCTCTTAAATCTATGGATCTTAGCCCTAAAAATAAACTGTATTTATGTGTGAATTTTGTTTGTTTTGTTTTTGTAGTAGTGATTCCAACTGTTAATAGTAGATAGTTGATATTAGTTAATATATATTGCTTTCTTAGGTTATTGTCTTAGGATATTGCTTTAATATAGTGCTTTAATGGGTTACGATGGCTGGTGATATATTTGTGGTCACTACCAACCAAGGTTATTATCGTTAATGAAAACTACCACGAAAACTAAAACTATCAGTGAAAAAACATTTTTGTTAACTGAAATAAAACTAAAAATGTTAGTTTCCAAATAAATGAAAACTAAACTGCAACTTAGGAAACCACCCCAGTAATTAGAACTAGCAATTACAGAATTATGTAATGACACCGCAGATATAACAGAGCAGATTATTTTTCAATTTATTGATTTATTTTTTAAATTTAATTTAAAAAATAAATATCGGGAAGCATACCCATTCACACAAATTTTTTGACACAGCTTTACAAAAAGTGTGTTTGAAAAGGTGCATCTCTTTCCACTGTCACATCTAGTTTTGAACAGTAATGACTGCGTTGATGTAAGAAAATAAAAATTAAATACTCTAACCTTAAATTCATGTATTTACTAATCTAGAAAATCCAGAAGGCTGGTACACAAAACAAACCTTTTGGTAGGTTTTTAAAATTCAAACGCTAACCATAATAGGAACAACAATAAGTGTCTAGAATAGTACATAAGTATGAGATTTGAGACACAGTCTTCAAATTTGTTTAGTGGATATTGATGGATGCGGAAATTTGTTCATTTTATTGCTGAATTCGTAGTGCTCACTAATGCTGCGTGTCAGGATAGTGAAAAGATTTTAATAGTACACTCTTCATTTAAATGTGTCTTGATTGAACTCCCAGTAACATTTCAAAATACAAAATCAGTTTTCATAGTTCTAAAATTAATTTGTAAAATAAATGGAAAAAAAACCTATAAAGAAATAGTTTGGGAACCTTTGCTCTATGCCATATATTTGAAAGGAGCCCGGAAGAGGAAATCATGGATTAGGAGGCTTAAGGGTAGACTTTAAATCTGTAGGTCAGAAATGCCCCCTTGTGTCCATCTGTATCTGTCTGTATAACCTCTGCAATTGGCCAAGCTTGACCCCCACTGTGACTCACCCTTGGCCTCTGAGATAAAAAGGATGTTGTATCAAATAATTAGTTTTGAGGACCATGGATACCCTAGTAAACCCTGCAATCTTTGCTGAGCTTACTGTAGGGTTTATGTGAGAGTCTTAAGTAGAGGATTTTTAGGAGGAATGGTTGGCCAGTAGTGATACACTGAATAATGTCCATGTTTTTGCTTGTTTATGGTTGTCTTTCAGAAACAAGGCCTGCTGTGGAGCAAATATGTTGCCCAATCTTTGCATTGAAGTTTATGTTAAACTAATTACCGCATGCACCACATGCATTTTTTAACTGTAATGTATGTAATGTAAACCATTCAGTAAAATTTTATTTGTATAGCACTTTTAACAACAGACATTGTCACAAAAAGCAGTTTTACAAAATTAAATACATTCAGGATATAAATTTTAAATGTATGAATTTATCAGCAAGCCAGAGGTGACAGTGTCAAGGAAAAACTATCTAAGACACTAGCCAAGTTTCCATCCACTTTTTGCGCATTTCTGTTAGACAAAGTGAAAGTGCGTAAAAAAAAAAAAAAAAAGTTTGCAATATTTGCTGTCTCCGGCCTGTTTCCACCAAATCGGCGTTTTAGCAATAAAATGGTGTGCGTAATTACGTCTTCCTTTTAAAAAAACAAATTGTTGCATAAGTTTTGGTGTATTGCAAAAGAAATCTGCCCTTGAGATTATATCCATAGCCTACATAATTTTGTGTATATTGCAAATTGTGTACCTTTTGTGTCCTGCATGTCCTCAAATATTTGTAAAATGGAGAAAGTATTGAGATAATTGACCAGCTTACTTTCATTTTAATTCCACAAATATTTGCAGTTGTACAAAATATCAGAAGACAGCGTCAGAATGGAGCAGCTGCTCGTCTGATAGGGCTACAAAGCTACGAGGCCTATGGGCATAGCCAGGGTGTCTCATCAGGAAAATTGGGAGAATTACCAGTGGGCCGCTCATGAATTGGGCTCATAAAATAAGCATTTGTTACATTATTGCGTGACTAATAACTGAAGTAATGAATTACACTACATTTGTATTTAAAGCAGTTATGTATGCGTTAAAAAGTGCAATTTTCTCACGTCACTTGGCTCAGCACACATGCTAGCTCTCTCTCGCTCTCTCTCTCTCTCTCTCTCACACACACACACACACGAGAGCGCATACTTAGGTCGGTACCATGGAGAGAGCTGCACCCATCACAAGTTGCCACTGACCACCGGTTCCGACCCGAAAGCAGATTGCCATCGCCCTGCTCAAGCTGGCATCCCGCGCCGTGTACAGTGTAGTGGGGGAAACTTTTGGGGTTAGTAAAACGACTGTCCATCGATGTGTCCATTGAAAATGACCTGCGGCATTATATTACGCTGCTGAATCTTTGCTGCATCTTGTGTCACAGGTTTGCAGTGCGCTGGATGGCACGCACATCCCTATTCTTCCCCCGACTGATGGATAAATTCTGTCATGTGACAATTTTTTATTTGGGCAATGCCATTTTTCTCTCCAAAAACTGTTTCCATTTTTTCGCATCATTTAAAGTATCGACATAAAGTTTATGCACTAAAGTTAAATGAAAAAAGATTATGTCAACACTTGTAAAATTTTATAGATAATTTGCATTTCCATCAGCTATATCAGTATACATTTTAAAGCGCTAAACCTTTTATTGCAAAAAAAAAAAAAAACCCTTGGATGGAATCGTGGCTAATATGAGGAAGAAAACTTGAGAGGAACCAGACTCAAAACGGAACCCAGTCTCATCTGGGTGACACTGGATAGTGCAATTATAAATAAATCCCATCTATTACTGTGTACTACATGGTCAAAGAATGCAGTTGTGTAACCAGGAAATTCATTACAGTTTTCACATGAAGTCTGTTTTGTTGAACTTATCCACTGTTCACTAATGGAGACTTGAGTGCAAAGCTGTTTGTGGCAATTGCAGTCCTAAAGGTATCATAGCAATTGTTGTCCTAGCCATCATAGCATAACTGTTCATATGAATTGTGGTACAAAGCCATCTTCATGGTTTTTAAGTGGTACCATCCTCACTAATCTCAGTGATTCTCAGGTTGTCCATGTGGAGCTGTCCTCAGCAGCAGCGAGTGATTTCCAACTGATGAAAACTCCAATCAGAAGTAGGGCATCAGGATGGATCAGGCAGGTCCGGAGAGCAGATCACTGTTATAGATCACTCCCACTGTTATAGATCACTCCCATAATGGCTAAGGACAATGTACAGTGTGCAGAGTGGAAGCAAGGGCTCTGGCAAGACTAGCTATAACAGCATAACTAAAAGGGAAAGCCAGAAGGTAACACAGACATGAGGGCACCCTGGGACATAAAGTGACCAGCCATGCCACCATCAGCCAACTTGAGTGAATCCCAGTTCACCACATCCCAGTTCATCACAACACTCATGAACCCATGAGCCCATGAACCCTCCAGATCTGCTCCTTTACCTAAGAAAAAACTATTCACAAAAGGCTTGACTAAACAAATGTTTTCAGTCTAGACTTAACACTGAAACTATGTCCAAGTCTCGAACACTGAGTCCATAACTGTGTCTGAGTACATAACTGTGGGGCTTTGTAAGAGCTACCCCCTGCTGTAGCCTTCACTATTCAAGGTACCAACAAATAATCTGCACCTTTTGATTGAAGTAGGCGTGGCATATCATAAAAGACCAAACGTTCGCTCAGGTGCTGTGGCGTGAGACCATTCAGAGCTTTATAGGTCAATAGAAATATTTTGCAGTCAATGTGAAATTTTACTGGGAGCCAATTCAGTGTTGATTAGATAGGGGTGATGTGGTCATATCTTCTGGTTCTAGTAAGGACTCTTGCAGCTGCATTCTGGACTAACTGTAGCTTGTTTATGCACCTACTGGAACAAACAGACAGTAAGGCTTTACAATAGAGGTAACCTAGAGGGAACAAAAGCATGAACTCATTTTTCTACAACATGTAGTGGCATTATATTTTTTTTTAGCAATATTTCTGAGATGTAAAGGCAATCCTAGTAATATTATCTAGATGAGCTTCAAATAAAAGACTGGAGTCAATAATCACACCAAGGTCTTTTACTGCTGCACATTATGAAAAAGAAAGACCATCAAGAGTCAACTATGTAAAAAGACAGCTTACTTCTAGCTACATGTGGTCCTAGTACAAGTACTTTGTGCTGTGTTGTCAGAATTAAGTAAAAGGAAGTTAATAAGCATCCAGTGTCTAATGGTGGCTGTCATCTGGCTTTGTTGAAACATACAACTGTGTCATCAGCATAACAGTGGAAGATAATACATTTATGAATAATTTTGCCCAGAGCTAGCTATATAAAGAAAAGAGCAGTGGGCCTAAAACAGAACCTTGCAGAACACCAAACTTACCTTACTATGCGTAGAGAAGTCACCATTTACATCTACAAATTGATAACGATCAATCAAATAAGATCTGAGCCAGGAGAGGGCTGTTCCCTTAATGCTAACAACATTTTCTAGTCTATCAAGGAGAATAGTATGATCAATGGTATCAAAAGCTGCAGTAAGGTCAAGCAATACAAGCAATGTGACATTACCCTGATCAGAGGCCATTCATTTACCACTTTAACCAGTGCTGTCATGATGCCTAAATCTTGACTGATACATTTCATGAATGTTATTCCTATGTAGGTATGAGCTTGTGCTACAACTGCTGTGCTACACCTTTTCTAAGATCTTAGAGAAAGCAGGAGGTTTGATATTGGCCTATGTTTGGACAATTGACAGGGGCCGAGGTCAGTTTTTTTACTCAGGGTTTTTTTTACTCAGCAGTTTTACTAACTGCTAATTTAAATGATTTAGGTACATAGCCAGAACTATGTACCTAAATTGATTATTTTTTAGAAGAATTGATTATTTTTAGAAGAGGTTTGATTGCTTCTGGAATTAAGCAATCAATTACATGTTTGAAGAAACATGTAGGTAAGGGATTTAGTATACAAGTTGATGATTTTGATGAGGAAATTAGTGAAATTAGTTCAGTCTCTCGAAGGGGAGTAAAACATTCTAATCATTGATCTGATATTGTTATATTTTTATCTACAGAGTTAGCTATAAAACTGTCAGGTTTTAAATGAATGGTCTGAATTTTTTTCCTGATCTTTTAAATTTTGCCATTGAAAAAATTCATTAAGTCATTGCTGCTGTATAATGATTGTGTGCATTTTTCGGTTGTGGTTTTATTCCTAGTTGATTTTGCTACAGTAATGAATAAGAATCTAGGATTATTTTTGTTATCTTCAATTAGGGTGGAGAGATACATTGATCTAGCAGCACTAAGAGATTTTCTATAGTTCAGGAAGCTGTCCTTCCATAATGTTTGAAACACTACCAATTTAGTTTGACACCATTTATATTCTAATTTTGGAGCAGTCTGTTTTAAGGTGCGCATGTTATTGTTATACCAGGGTGCTAACATTTTCTCTTTAATTATTTTTCTTTTAAGTGGAGCTACGTTATCTAGCATTTAATGGAATGTTGACTTTAAACATTCAGTTGCCTGATCAAGTTCTTTGGGATCAGACAGTGATCCAATCATAGTTGATAACACTGGGAGATTACTGATAAAACGCTGTGCAGTAGCTGATGTAAATGTACGTTTGACATGGTAGCATAGCAAGGTGCATATATTATGATTAACATACATTTTAAATGAGATGATATAACGATCTTAGATAGCTTCAGACTGTGGAAATGTGACTATATTTTCTATATTTAATCCAAATGTTAGTATTAGATCAAGAGTGTGACCACCATTATAAGTGTATATTATATTCTGATTGACCCCTACTCAATCTAGAATGGACACAACCGCTGTTCTTAGAGGGTCTTCAGTGTTATCAAAATGAATTAAAGTCTCCATCAATTAATGCTTTGTCTAAAGAAACATTGAAATCTTCAAATTCACACAGATGCAATACAATGTAATATATACAGTATACAATATAAGAACTAAATACATGGCCAAAAGTATGGACACCTGACTATTACATGTGTGGGCCTTCCCCAAACATTTTGCCACAAAATTGGAAGCACACTAGAATATCTTTGTATGCTGTACCTATAAGATTTCTCTTCACTTGAACTAAGGGCCTTAGCCCAAACCTATTCCAGCATGACAATGCCTCTGTTTGCCAAGGTTGGTGTGGAAGAACTTGAGTGGCTTGCAAAGAACCCTGACCTCAACCCCACTGAACACCCTTGGGATGAATTGGAATGCTGACTTCATACCAGACCTTCTCACCCAACACGGTGAGGCCACAGTGGCATTGGTGGGCAAGGCCTATGCAGTAGTGGGTCTTGCTAGTGGGTCACTGCAGACAATGGCAGTGCTTCAGGCCTACCAAGCAGACCTGCTGAGTGAGCTCGACATACGGCGGCATACAGCCAGTTCCTTCCCTGTTGTGTCGAGTTCACCCGGGCATCCATGAGTGGAGCCTGGGCCAGCGCTAGTGCGAGGGAGACACAGAAGTCGAGCACAGACCAGAGCCCGACGTTAGTGCAGGAAGTAAGATCCCTCTTGGACAAAGGGGCCATAGAACATGTACCCCATTCCCTGAG
>JANDJT010000050.1:10167534-10178750 GCA_024331685.1 Stegophilus panzeri
CTCTTGGACAAAGGGGCCATAGAACATGTACCCCATTCCCTGAGGGAGGGAGGTTTTTACAGCTGTTATTTCCTGGTGCGCAAAAAATAGAGGAGAATGCGGACAATTTTATATCTGTGTTATCTGAACTGTACTCTTCGGACATACAGGTTCAAAATGCTGACGCCCCAACTTATCGTTCCACAGATTCAGTCTGAGGACCTGCTTGTGACGATAGATCTAAAAAGGTTCATATTTCCATATAGAAATATCGCCCAGTCACAGGAAGTTCCTGGGGTTTGTGTTGGAGGTGACGCATACCAAGATCGGGTTCTTGCCTTCGGGCTAGCTTTATCCCCTAGCACCTTCACAAAGCGCATGGATGTCATTCTGGCTCCATTGAGAAGTTGGGGGTTTCGTCCGAGGACGAAACCTCTGAGAGTAATCAGTGTCACGCGGCAATGCCTGTAATGTATATGTGATTAATAAAGACCCATTATCATTATCATTATAATTATGCCTACGTGCTCTGAGAATTTGGAAGTGTTCTCGGTTTCTAGCCTTGGGTCACACTCTAGGGAGGTCTCCTTATCGCAAGACGGTAATGACAGACACCTCCCTCATGGGCTGGGGTGCAGTCTTAGATGGCTGTCCAGCTCACGGTCTCTGCAGTAGCCCTCATCTGTAGTGGCATAGAAATGTGGGCCATATTCCTAGCACTGAAATTCTTTCTTCCTCAATTGAGAGGTCACCATGTGTTTACAGACAACACAGCGGTGCTCTCATATATTGAGCACCAGGGAGGATGATGTTCACGCCCCCTGTTCAGGCAGGCACAATTAATTCTTCTCTGGGCAGAGGGAAAGTTTTGTCAGTGAGTGCGATGTACATTCTGGGCAACTGGAATGTGGGGGCAGAAATCCTGTTGAGGCCACTTTGGCGGCGACAACAGAGGTGATGCTGTGTTGAAACAGTGCATCTGTAATTGGATAGTGGAAGCTATCTCTATTGCTATCGCTTATGAGGCGCGCGGTCTCGCTGCGCCTCTGGGCATAAGGGCTCATTCCACTGGGGGGGGTCACCTCCTCGAAGGCTTTGTCCAAAGGGGTATCTTTACAGGATGTGTGTGCTGTGGCGGGGTGGTCTACGCTGCACACATTCATTTGATTTTACAGTCTGGATATACAGTATCTCACAAAAGTGAGTACACCCCTCGCATTTTTGTAAATATTTGATGATATCTTTTCATGTGACAACACTGAAGAAATGACACTTTACTACAATGTAAAGTAGTGAGTGTACAGTTTGTGTAACAGTGTAAATTTGCTGTCCCCTCAAAAGTCAACACACAGCCATTAATGTCTAAACCACTGGCAACAAAACCACTAAGAGTACACCCCTAAGTGAAAATGTCCAAATTGGGCCCAAAGTGTCAATATTTTGTGTGGCCACCATTATTTTCCAGCACTGCTGCACCAAAGCTGCCCCACACCATCACACTTCCACCAACATGCTTAACTGTAGGTATGATGTTCTTTTTGTGGAATTCTGTGTTTAGTTTACACTAGATATAACAGGACTCTTGTCTTCCAAACAGTTCCACTCATCAATCCACAGAACAGTCTCCCAAAAAGTTTGAGGATCATCAAGGTGTGTTTTGGCAATATTCAGATGAGCCTTAATGTTCTTCTGGGTTAGCAGTGGTTTTTGCCTCGCCACTCTTCCATGGATGCCATTCATAAACAGTGAATTACTGATGCAAGGGAGAACCTTTGTTGATGCAAGAGAGGCCTGTAGGTCTTTTGATGTTGTCCTTGGCTCTTTTGTGACTTGCTGGATGAGTAGTTTCTATGCTCTTGGAGGAATTTTGGAAAGTCGGCCACATCTGGGAGGGTTCACTACTGTGCCAAGTTTTTCCATTTGGGGATAATGGCTCTCACTATGGTTCTTTGGAGTCCCAGAGCCTTTGAAATAGCTTTGTAACCATTCCCAGACTGATGTATTTCAATCACCTTCTTCCTCATCATTTCTGGAATTTCTTTAAATTTTGGCATAGTGTGTTGCTGTGTAAGACCTTTTAACAAAAGTTCTGTGTAAATGTTGATTTGATTGAACAGGGTTTGCCATAATCAGGCCTGGTTGCATTTAGTCCAGCTGAACTTCAATTTGGATGCAGTTTCGTTTGGGGAATTAGTTAGTTAGATTTGGGGAATTAGTAACTATGGGGGCAAATACATTTTCACACAGGCCCAGTTGGTATTGGGTAATGTTTTTTGCTTATTTATTTATTTTGCAATAAATAAATAACATTATCATTCAAAAACTGTATTTTGTGTTTACTAAGGTTGCCTTTGTTTTATCTTAAATTTTGTTTTAATTTCTGAAACAATTTAATATACACAAAAACAGAAGAAATCAGACAAATACTTTTTCACAGCACTGTACCTGGATAAAGAAAAGTGCTAAGTGCTGTTGGTTAAGATGTGTTTTACTCAAGTATCTACTTCACTGCCCTCAGAAAAATGAACACAAAAAAAAAAAAAAAAAATATATATATCTGCTAAATTTTGGAATATCTTTATATCTTAATGGTTATACTTGGAAAAGGTGAAGTGATTAATGCAGCAAGTGTTATTTATATTTTGACATTTATAGTTTGATACTTTTTGATGTTTGGCGACCTATCTTGGTTATGTAGTGTTTTTAGCTCTCTCCTGATCTTTTTTCCTTCTCCTTCCTATGTGTTTTGGTTAGTTCTTGTATGTAGAATTGAATTTATACAGACTTGATGAACAGTGATTTTCATTGTGAAAACACGATAAAAATAAAGTTAAAAAAAGAAAGAAAAAGAGGAAAATAGAATATGAATTCTTGTGAAAGCTCCCAAGACTGGATTATCTCTATATCATGTGTATCTCTAACTGAATGCCTATGCAAGAAATCATTGAGATCTTATTAAGGATAATATATTATTTGATGCAGCAATCATTGCTATCTTTTTTGCACATGTTAAGAATTAAACATATTTTCATTATAAATACAGATTCAGAATAGTATTTCCTAGTTTTGCTTACATGCTCTTTTAAGTTTAGTGGATATGAATTCTATATTAGGACCACTGCTTCATCCTAGTCACTATATAAATTGTTCTTTTATGTGGCCTAAATAAAAAATTTTAACAAGAATAATACTGTAAAATTGGTCCTACATGAAGTGACATCTGTCAACCAGTTTGCGTCCAATTTTTAAAACTTACCCTAGCGAATACTCATTTGTCCTGTACACCATCTCTCAATGTTTTTCCTCTTTTTCCTCTCTGCAGTAAATGACTTCACAGTGATCAGGAAGAAATTCAAGTGTCCATACTGCAGCTTCTCAGCCATGCACCAGTGCATTCTGAAGAGGCACATGCGCTCTCACACAGGCGAGAGGCCCTACCCCTGTGAAATCTGTGGCAAGAAGTTCACCCGCCGCGAACACATGAAAAGGCATACCCTGGTGTGTTGAGAGCAGTGCAGTGTGATAGGAGAGTCAACAGGGGGCAGCACTGCCATTAGCTCAGATTCACACATGGAAAACATTAACATTTATTAAATAGGCATAAGTATGTATAGTATTTTTTTTTTGCAGACAATTTTCAAAAGCAATTGCGGACTGTATTTGCAGTTGCATTTTCTAATTGTGGATGCATAGATTGACATAATGCAAATTAAAATGCAAATTGTGTATTACCATTTGCGTGTTTGTTTACATGAACATACAGTGTCTGCCAAGTTTCAAATGGGAACACAAAGCCCATTTGCAATTGCATTTCCCATGTCTTACAAATTATAATCCTTTCATATCAAAATAGCAATAGCATTTACACCGTTTGCTATTTCACTTCCTCTAGGTCGCGTACAGAGCCTGCCAAAATTCAAACGGAATATCAAATCCCTTTGCATTTGCATTTCCGATGCCTTGCACAGAAACCTGCCTACAGGTGTTGGGGGTGGGAGTATACTATGGGGCGTGTTTGTATTTGGAAATGACGTCAGTCACAGTCAACCACATTTTAGAGCACCTTGGGGTCATACACGGCCATAATAAACCATCGGCAGTTTAAAGTTTTTGTTGGGATGTAATTTTAACTGTAAGAAATTGCCCATAAAACTAGCCAGTTTCCACAAGCATTACATTTTAAATTTGGCAGACACTGTACATCCGTGTGAACGAAAACGGTAATATACGATTTGCATTTTAATTTGCGTTATGTCATAATTTATGCGTCCACAATCAGGAAACACAACTGCAAATACAATTTGCAATTACTTTTGAAAATTGTCCATATATACTTTCATAAAAACAATATGAAAATACTTTCATATTTGAAAGTATGCTTTTATCCAAAGTTACTGAAAAATGAGGCAGGGTATTATTACAGCATACAGGTACTTGAAGAGCTAACAGTGATAAATGTGGCACAGTTTTTTGTTGATCTGACCAAAAATAAGTGCAAGATGCTTACAGAAATAACAGTAAGAGCAACAAAAAATACAAGTGATGGACTAATCTAGTCACAAGGCAGCCAGTCAAACTATAAATGATTGAATTTTACAAAGCTAGCTAGCAGTGTAGTGCAAAATAATTAAGATAACCATAAGCAATAACATTTGTGGATCATCACAACAGCTATGACATCAAAGAAAACACCTAGATACTCAAAATGAGTATCAGCATTCAAGTGCTTATTATCAGCATAACAGTGCTCTAAGAGGAGGTATGTTTGTAGTCATATAAACAAATATGTTTGAGATTTAGGTTTAAGATTCTCATTATAATGGGCAGTTGAGTATTTTCCTGCCAACACTTATTGTGTGAGAATTTTTTGTCTGAAAGAACAATTTGTAGAATTATGTTTTGTGTCACTTTCTGTTTCATGTTTGGAATATTTTTAATTACTCTTTAAGCATTTTTAAGCATACCTATTGAGCGTTTACATCTTGTATGACTGTTTGCTGAAATTTAATCAAATACCACTCAGTGCAAAGAGGTAACGTGTATTTAAATAAGAGAGATACAGTCCCCTTTGAAACTATTGGAATGGCAAGGTCAATTCATTTGTTTGTGCTATACAACAAAGGCATTTTGGTTTGAGATGTATACGAGATGGGAGTTTAGGATTTCAGCTTTTATTTCCTGGTATTTACATCTAGATGTGTTAAACAACCTAAAACATAGAACTGAGACCACACAATTTTTAGGTGAGCAAAAGTATACGAACAGATTCTTAAAAGTCTAAAAGTAAATTAAAGTAAATAGCACAGTATTTGGTTGCATATCCCTTGCTTGCAATAATTGCATCAAGCCTGCAACTCATTGACATTACAAAATTATTGGTTTCTTCTTTGGTGATGCTTTTCCAGGCTTTTAGCAGCCTCTTTCAGTTCTTGTTTGTTTCAGGGGGTTTCTGCCTTCAGTCTTCTCTTCAGGAGGTGAAATGCATGCTCGATTGGGTTAAGGTCTAGTGATTGACTTGGCCACTCTAAAACCTTCCACTTTCCCCCCGATAAAGTCCTTTGTTGAGTTGGCAGTGTGTTTTGGATCATTGTCTTGCTGCATGATAAAGTTCCTCTCGATTAATTTAAATGCATTTCTCTGTAAATTGTCAGTCAAAATGTCCCTGTAAAAGTCCAATTCATTCTCTGGCTACCATCATGAGTTACATCATGAGTAAAGATTAGTGAGCCTATTCCAGAAGCAGCCATGCAAGCCCAAGCCATGCCACGACCTCCATCATGTTTCATTGATGAACTTGTGTGTTTAGGATCATGAGCAGAGCCTTTCCTTCTCCACACTTTGGCCTTTCAATCACTTTGGTAGAGGTTAATCTTGGTTCCAGAACTTTTGTGGCTCGTCTCTGTATTTCTTTGCAAATTCCAATCTGGCTTTCTAATTCTTATTGCTGATGAGCGGTTTACATCTTGTGGTATGGCCTCTATATTTCTACTCTTGAAGTCTTCTTTGAACGGTGAATTGTGATACTTTCACCCCTGCCCAGTGAAGGTTGTTGATGATGTCACTGACTGTTGTTTTTGGGATTTTCTTCACAGCTCTCAAACTGTTTCTGTCATCAGCTGTTGTTGTTTTCCTTGGCCAATCCATTCAGTGTCTGTTCGTCAGTATACCAGCGGTTTCTTTCTTTTTCAGGACATTCCAAATTGTTGTATTGGCTATGTCCAATGTTTGTGCAATGATTTATTTTCGCTGTTTTCTCAGTTTCAAAATGGTTTGCTTTTCTCCCATAGACAGCTCTCTGATATTCATGTTGGCTTATCCTGATATTCTTGTTGGCTTATTCATGTTAGCTTATCCTTACCAAATGACAGGTGAAACTGAAGGCTAAAACCAAGAGAAGATGTTCAGAGCTATTTTATTGTTTCAACAGTCAATCTAACAGGATGCATCTGAGTATCAAGAAACACCTGTCAGTCACATGTTCCAATATTTTTGCTCACCTACAAACTGGGTGTTCTGATACAAAATGTCGTTTAACACATATACATATAATACCAGGAAATAAAAGCTGAAATTATAAACTCTCTTCTTGTACTCATCTTTGTTTTTTTAATCTCAAACCCAAACGTCTTCAGTCAAAAACAAATGAATTGACCTTGCCATTCCAATAGTTTCAGAGAGGGCTGTAAGTCTTTCAGAAACTGTCAGTCTTTTAGCTCTTCTTTATTCCTCTCTGTTTCTGATTCTCATGTTTATTTAAGTGTGGTTAAGCAAGTATGCCACAGAAATTGTGTCACAGAAATGTAAGACGTAGCTAGAAATAATTTGTGTAATTACTTGTGTAATTACATCCTTTTATGTGATCAGTAGTGATCTGGATTGCCTGGCTCTTTAGTTTTACTCAGTTTTACTCTTTAAAGATTTTCAAGACTACAACTATCCTTGTTTCTGTTGTTTATCTCTCCTTTAATGACAAAAAATAGCTTAGCTGTTTTTGCTAATGACCATTAGGTTGTAAAGTCAAATTCCCAGAATGGCCAGAGTTCCACTGTTGTGCAAGACCCTCCATTGGTGCTGTTACAATAGCTGACCTCATAGGGGATAAGTAAAGTTAATACAATTTGAATATCCTGTTTTTCCCAGGTGCACAGTAAGGATAAGAAGTATGTATGTAAGGTCTGCAGTCGAGTCTTCATGTCAGCTGCCAGTGTAGGCATCAAACATGGCTCCCGTCGCCATGGGGTTTGTACAGAGTGCTCAGGTCGTGGTATGGCCGCCCTGCTGGACCACAATGGTGAGGAGGAAGAGCTCCTCTACCC
Source organism: Stegophilus panzeri (assembly GCA_024331685.1). NCBI lineage: Eukaryota > Metazoa > Chordata > Actinopteri > Siluriformes > Trichomycteridae > Stegophilus > Stegophilus panzeri. The sequence continues at coordinate 10,174,830 of JANDJT010000050.1, forward strand.
TGGCAATCACCGTTTCCCTGACGATGGTGAAGAAGAAATGCTCCCGGAGGCGGAGCTGATGGAGGAAGCAGGCGAGGACGGAGAGGGCACAAAATGGCCAGGTAACTCAGGTATGGCACACCGCAATGAAGGTGTCACAGATGATGCCAAGGAGGAGAGAGATTCAGTGAAAGAGGGTGAGACCAGGGCATGCAGTGATAAAGAATTTGCATGGATTTCCTAGTTGTGCACCAGGAGTCTGGTCCATCCCAAAGCGCCTTCTGACAGGCATGTGCCAGTCTGAAGTTCCAGAGTCAGATCCCTGTGTGTAAAGGGAGCCACACACACACACACACACACACACACACAGCCCAATCCTAGAGATGAAGATTTGGCAGGTAAACGAGAGAAGTGAATCCTCTCTACATGCTGCAACGTGTGTCTGAGCCAGTGTTTGCTTCATCTTCTTTCTTCTTTCATCCTAAGGACCAGATGAGTTGGGATGTTGGTGTTTTGTATAATTTATTTCTGACCAGAGAGAATAAAAGTGTCTTGGATGTTACTGTTAATCAATCAAACTGTGTTGATGGCTTGGAGAAAGGATGCATATGACTGGCACAATCTCCATACGCAGTCACCACTGGCTGCTGTCTTAACTAATCCAAATCTGGGTATACCAATTGACTTTCTGCAGTTTTGAGCACATTGTTTTCTGCAAACAAAAACTGCCACAGACTTGCACTTTAAATATTGACTGTCCTGTCAATTCCTTGTTTTTGTGGTTTACATTTTTATTCCAATTTACAAATATGGTGACCGCTCCTACCTTTAAATATACAGTTCCTCAAGACTGTTATATATTTGTGCAGAGTTTGATGATTATAATGTATGTTTTTTAAATATTTTCTTTCTTTGCCAATTATGTCTTCTTAAATCATGTGCAAATAAAAACAGGAATGCGTATATTTGATGATTTTGTGTTTATAAAAGACAATGGATAGAAAAGGGAACACTATGCAGAAATAAATTTGTCAGCTGTAGTTCTAATTTCTCCTTCAAAGAAGTATTTCAAGGAAGTGAGAATGAGAGAGAAATAGGGGTTGTGGTTGATATTTGAATTAATTGTAATATTACATTTTTTTTATCTTTAATATTCCCATATAACTTACATTCCATGTCTCTTAGTCAGGGGAAAAGGCTAGATTTATTAAGAGAATATCCAGTGAGAGGTGGGTGATTGTGTGTCTGTGTAAATGTCTGAATGTGAATAGCACGTGTGAGCTATATAGGACCCCAAAGTTGTGGCATTGTTGAATATGTGAAGCCAATCAAAATATTAATAAGTCTTTACTGCTATTGATAATTTTTAATCTTTCTCTGAACTGTCACTCAGAGTTTACTGTATTTTACTTTTTTCATTCTTGTACCTAATTTCACCTTCTGCCTCTGGAATCTTGAAACCTCTGTAATTTGTTACATCTGAACTCAAAATGTATACATTGGTGGGGTTTTTTTTTTCATGGATCACACAAGATGTTTGATCTTCTGTGATATTTCTTTTTAATATCTCTCCTTCTTCTTTTTTTTTCCATTCCTCTTTAAGACTGTTTTCCCTTCTATTATTGGTGTCTATTTTGTTAAAAACAACAAACTGTGTAAAAGGATTGTGTTGGAAATACCTTAAGTCTGGCGCATGCTTTAAGTGAATTTTGTCTGTTTATTTTGTTTGATAGGTTATTTATTAACCCTATGATTATTCATCTATTTAGATATTTCCACCCTTCTGTTAGTCCCTAGCTTCAAAAGCACAAGCAGTAAAAAAAAAACAAAGATTTGTGAATGTCTGTTTTCAGTGTTTGTGTGTTCTTGCTATGAGTACCTATTATTATTATTATTATTATTATTATTATTATTAATTATCATTATCATCATCATCATCATCATCATCATCATTATTAAGTGCTGGATGCTAAGCTTTATTAGGAATTTCATTTAGCTACTTTTTCCCTCTTGAATGAGAGCATAAACTCTCATTTGCCTTGTTTGTGGGCAGTTAACTGTGTGGCTTTTTATGATGAGTGCCAGTTGCATTTCTACTTGAGATTTTAAATGACATTTTGTTTTCATGAAAACAAAAACCTGCAGCTTGGCTAACTCTTGGTTAGATGTTGTCAGAGAGAGATATACTGCACATGTTTCTTTATTACTGACATACACTAAAGTAATGAATATTATACCAAAAAATCAATTTAGTATACTTTGTATACATTACATGAAGTGCTTTTATTTCAGCAGTGTGCAGGTGTGACGCTTTGAATAGTGGATTTCTTTGTTAACTTATCTTTTTTTCACTAATTCTAGAATGCACAGATATTTGGTGTCTTTATATGAAATAAAGGGTGTTTTACGGTTTGTTAAGATGAATTTAGCTTTAAAAATGTTGCCCCTAGAGACCTGCTCAGAGTTTCATTAATATGTGCTACTGTATGTTTTCACCTTGGATGTAGAGGTCTAAGACCTGTTACTGGCTTGGGAATTATCGGAATTGTACATTTAAGTGAGAATTTGTATACATTTGTGGACCTTAAATCCCATCAGCCAAAGTTTTGGCTATCTAATCTAATGCCTCTAAGACTGGGATATGTTGCTTGGTTTTCTTTGATTAATTTATTGTGATCCTCAACTTTAAATAAAATGTACAAATCTTTTTTAATTAATAGAAAGAAATTGGATGACATCATTTGGACCTGGCTTTTTATCAGGATATTTCTCAAATGTGCCTAAATGTATTTATGTGCATATATATCAAGATGTAATTGAAGTACAGACTTTCAGCTTTAATTAAAGGGGTTTACAAAAATATTGCATTAACCCGTTAATTACATTAAACTTTTAGGAACTATAGCTCTTTTTTGCAGAGTCCCTCCATTTTCACAGGCTCCAAGGTAATTGGACAAATTAACAATCATAAATATTAGGATTATTTTTAATACTTGGATGCAAATCCTTTGTGGTAAATGACTGCCTGAAATCTGGAAGCCATGGACATCATCAAATGCTGAGTTTCCTCCCTTGAGATGCTTTGCCAGGCCTTTACTACAGCTGCCTTCAGTTGCTGCATGTTTCTGTGATTTTGCCTTCAGTGAGTGAAAATCATGCTCAATTGGGTTGAGGTCATTGGACATTTAAAAACATTTTTATTTTATTTTTTTTTTTGCCTTAAGAAGCCCATTAGTTGCTTTAGTTGTATGATTTGGGTCATTATCCATCTGCACTATGAAGCACCATCCTATCAGTTTTGCGGGATTTGACTGAATCTGAGCAAAAATTATAGCTCTATACGCGTCCGAATTTATCTTGCTACTTCTATCAGCAGTCCCATCATCAATAAACACCAGTGACCCAGTTAAATTGAAACAGTCAAACAACTCATCAGTCAATTGTCCAATAAATTTTGAGCCTTTGAAAATAAAGGGACTCTCTAAAAATAAATGGCTATAATTCCTAAATAGTTAATGCAGTATTTTTTGTTAAACCCCTTGAATTAAAGCTGAAAGTCTACACTTGTGTCTAAATGTGTCATTGTCCAAATACATATGGCCCTTCTAATATATATATATTAGTGATGCACCGATACTAAATTTCTCAGCCAATACCGGTTATTCAGAGTGATATCGGCCAGTTGTTTCACAGTAACTGGTCTCAAACAGAAAACACATTACTCTAATTAACATTAACACATGAGCTAAATTAGAACTAAGATTAAGATAACTTATTGAATGTTATTAATTCATATCAACAGAATTAATTGACTGAATTCTAAAAAACCTCCTGTTAGTCTCATATTCACTCACCACAAACAAAACATTTCTACTTCATCATTGAACATCAAACTGGTAATATATAATATAAACTTTTTTATATATTAACATTAACTGGATA
>JANDJT010000050.1:10179092-10219753 GCA_024331685.1 Stegophilus panzeri
ATAAAATACATACATACACACAGTATATACACACACATACAGATAAAAGTATGCTTTGTATGAACTCAACTTATAACTTCTATTTTATGGTGTGAGCCATTTTTTTCTATTATATAACATTACAAGGAATAGTTCCTGTAGATATCACAAAATTGTATAATTTGGTGTTGTGTATATTTCATTGCTTTGGCTTTTCTGCTCATGACTGTTCACCTGCATTTGTCTACAAAGATAAGTTTAAAGTGGGACAGATATCAGTCCTGGTGAAAAACTGCAATTTGTTTGGGTACATGACTAAATGGAAAAAAAATAAAATAAAAGTATGAAGCCATAAGTAAACTTTAGATTCAATTTAAGGTTCATATTGTTCTTGTTTCTTTTCACACACATCTTTTCACTACAAGGTAATTTAGAAAATCTTATTATTAAAGTGTCAGTCCTCCTTTCAATAGTACAAAACTGAGCTCACAATATATAAAATAAAACCAAATATATTGTATATAGATTAACAAATATATTGTTTTTGTTTTTTGAAGTTTTATGAATAAATTTAAGACAAAACCAGTAGATATTCATACAGTGGGGCATAGGGTTACAAACCTAGTGAGAGTATACAGTCAGGTCCATACATTTTTAAATATTGACCAATGTATTGTTATTTTAAATGTTATTTAGATGCAGTGAGTTTTGAAGCATTTGGCTCAGTCTGAGCAGATAATATAGCCCTGTACACAGAATTCTTTTGTCAGCAGTCACATCATCAATAAAAACAAGGGAATGAGTTCCATTGGCAGACGTACATGCCCATGCCATAAGATAAGGTGGTATGAATTGGATCATGAGCAGTTCTTTCCCTTCTTTATACACTTTTCTTCCCATCAGTCTAGAACAAGTTGATCTTGATCTCATTTGTCCATAGGATGTTGTTACAGAACTGTACAGGATTTTGTAGATGTTTTAGCTCTAATCTGATATTCCTGTTTTTGAGGCATACAAATATTTTACATCTTGTAGTAAACCCTCTATATTCACTCTGTTCACTATATTCATAATGCTGTGGCTCATTCGGATATTTTATAAAAAATTTTAAAGAAACGTCCTCTCACATTCAACTGCATAAAAAGATTCAAAAACTGAGACATAAACTAAAAAAGTGACCTGTTTCACAGACATTTGACAAACAGAAATGGAATAATGAGTCCCTGAACAAAGGGGGGTCACAAAAGTAACAGTCAGTATATCTGTTGTGGCCACCAGCTGCTTTAAGTACTGCACTGCATCTCATCCTCATGGACTGCACCAGATTTGTCAGTTCTTGCTGTGAGATGTTATCCCACTCTTCCACCAAGGCATTTGCAAGTTCTCGATCACATCTGGAGGACACATGGTTACATGTGGTTTGCCACTGCAAGGACAATCAGCTATCCTTCCTGTCTCCCTGTAGCACTGTCTTAGGCTTACATTACGGACATTGCAGTTTATGGCTCAGGCCACATCTGCAGTACTCATGCCTTTCTGCAGCAGGTGAACAGGCACCCTAGGCATCATTCTTCTGGTGTTTTGACCCCTTTCCAACAGTGGCTATATTTTGAGATCCATCTTTTCACACTTAGGACAATTGAGGGACTCATACAGAACTATTACAAAAGGTGCAAACAATTACTGATGCTCAAGAAATACATATACATATACATACATATACACACATATATATATATACACATACATATATATATATACATATATACATACATATACATATACATATATATATATACATATACATATATATATATATACATATACATATACATATATATACACACACATATATATATATATATATATTTCATTTTCACATCAAACATCAGAATGGGGAAAAAGTGTGATCTCTTGTGACTTTAACCATGATATGGTTGTTGGTGCCAGATGGGTTGGTTTGAGTATTTCAGAAACTGCTGATCTCTTGGCATTTTCACACACAGCAGTCTCTAGAGTTTACACTGAACAGTGCAAAAAAAAAAAAAAAAAAAACACTGAATAAGTGACAGTTCTGTGGGTGGAAATGCACTATTGATAAGAGAGGTCAGAAGAAAATGGCCAGATTGGTTCAAGCTACCAGGAAGGAGATAGTTACTCATATAACCATTCTTTACAACCATAGTGACCAGAAACGCATCTCAGCATACATCAAACCTTGAGATGGATGGGCTACAACAGCAGAAGACCACATTGTGTTCCACTCCTGACAGCCAAGAAAAGGAATATGAGATGCTTTTCTGCTAAGCATGTTTGTAAAGCGTGTTTATTTGAGATACTGTAGAATTCCTGTCCGCTCAGACCATTCTGGTCATTCTACTCTGTTCTCCCTCATCAATAAGGTTTTTCAGTCTGCAGACTCTAAGCACACGGTATGCTTTTTTTTGTATGTTTGTTTTTAACTCTATTCTATGTAAACTCTAGAGACTGTGTATAAAATTCCCAGATCAGCAGTTTCTGAAATACTCAAACCATCCAACAGTTAAAGTCACAGAGATCACACTTTTACACCATTCTGATGTTTGACGTAAACACTAACTGAAGCTCTTGTCCTGAATCTACATGATTTTCTGCTTTGTGTTGCTGCCACATGATTGGCTGATTGGATAATTGCATAAATAAGCAGGTGTACAGGTGTTAAATTGGACGGTACGTGTATATGTACAGTGCTGTGAAAAAGTGTTTTTCACTGATTTCTTGTTTTTGTATATATCTCATACTAAATAGTTTTAGATCTTCAAACAAAATACAACATAAAACAAAGGCAACCTGAGTAAACACAATACAGTTTTTTTTATCAAAGCAAAAATAAATTATCTAACACCTATCACTCATGTGAAAAACTAATTTCCCCGTTAAACTTAAAATCTGGTTGTGCCACCTTTAGCAGCAATAACTGCAACTAAATGCTTCTGATAACTGGAAAGCAGTCTTTCACTTACTTCTAAAACTTGGACTTACTCCTATGCTTTGGATCATTGTCTTGCTGCATAATCCAGTTGTGTTTCAGTTTCAATTTACTGACTGAAGACCGGAAATTCTCCTTTAGGATTTTCTGGTAGAAATCAGAATTCATGTTTCCCTCAATTATTGCAAGTTGCCCAGCCCCCGAAGCAGCAAAGCATCCCCACACCATCACACTTCCACCACCATGCTTGACCGTAGGTATGGTATGATGTTCTTTTTGTGGAATCCGGTGTTTGGTTTTCTTCAGAAGTAACAGCACCCCTGTCTTCCAAACAGTTCCACTTTCAACTCATCAAGCCACCGAACATTCTCCCAAAAGGTTTGAGGATCATCTAGGTATGTTTTGGCAAAATTCAGATGAGCCTTAATGTTCTTCTGGGTTAGCAGTGGTTTTCACCTCGCCACTCTTCCATGGATGACATTTTTGCCCAGTGTCTTTCTGATACCCTGTGTCTGATACAGTGTCTTTCTGAAGTCTGTACTCTGCTGAGGGCATGAGACACTGCCTTCAGGTCAGGGGATGGAGCAGTTCTCAGGACAGCAAGGGCTGAGCTTTCCCTGGCCATCAAAAAAACTAAACATCAGTATGCACAGAGGATTAACAAAAACTTCTGTGATACCAGAGATACCAGGCACATGTGGCAGGGCATCCAGGCCTTAACAGACTATAGAATCACACCACAGGCCAATGTTAGTGACACACACCTCCCTGACATGCTTAACAACTTCTGTGCACAGTTTGAAGCTCTAAATGACAAACCAGCATGTAAGATTTCCCACTCCCCCGAGGAGCAGGTACTCTGTCTGGACTCAGTTGACGTGAGGAGGATCCTGTCCATAGTTAACCCACACAAAGCTGCAGGCCCAGACAACATACCAGGGTGCATGCTCAAGGACTGTGCTAATCAGTTGGCAGACATCCTAGCAGACATTTTCAACATCTCCCTGAGTCAAGCTGTAGTCCCCACAAGCTTTTAAAAAAAACACTATCATCCCAGTGCCAAAGAATCAATGGTGACATGTCTAAATGATTATCACCCTGAGGCACTGACTCCTATTATGATGAAATGCTTCGAACAACTAGTCATGAGATACATCAAACCCGCCCTCCCTACTTCACTGGACCCACTCCACTTTGCATACTGCCCCAGCCACTCCACCAACGATGCCATCTCACACTCAGCCCTACCACACCTGGACACTAAGGGCACTTATGTTTGAATGCTGTTCATTGACTTCAGTTCAGCATTCAACACAATCATCCCCCAGCAGCTGGTTAAGAAACTCCTCCTCCTGGGCCTTGACACCTCCCTCTGTAACTGGATTCTTGACTTTCTGACAGAGAGACCACAGACAGTACACATTGGCAGCAGCACATCTTGCACCATTATGCTGAGCATGGGTGCCCCCCAGGGCTGCATATTCAGTCCATTGCTGTTCACGCTGCTCATCATGTTCGCTGATGAAATGACAGTCGTTGGCCTTATCAGCGAAAATGATGAAACATCATACAGAGAGGAAGTGGAGCAACTGGTGAGATGGTGCAGTGAAAACAACCTGTCTCTTAATGTAGAAAAAACAAAAGAGATAGATTCACTCCAGATGCTCTTGTCTGCTTAAATACCTAAATTCATGCAAATATGTTTACATTTGGTGTGCACACAGCATCTTAAATGTAGTACTATTGTGCCTTTGTGTCTTGTTATATGTTGTCTTGTTACATTGCACTGTTTCTTGCTTTGTTTTTGTTTGTTTGCACCTAGGTCAGAGAGAAATTATATTTCGTTTAGCTGTATACTTTGTATGTAGATGAATTACAATAAAGTTAACTTGAATTTGAATAAGTAGAGTCATGAATAGTGACCTTTATTGGTGAAAGAGAGGCCTGTAGGTCCTTTTGTGTTGTTCTTGGCTCTTTTGTGACTTGCTGGATGAGTAGTTTCTGTGCTCTTGGAGGAATTTTGGAAGGTTGGCCACTTCTGGGAAGGTTCACTACTATGCCAGGTTTTTCTATTTAGAGATAATGGCTCTCACTGTGGTCATATGGAGTCCCAGAGCCTTTGAAATAGCTTTGTAACCCTTCCCAGACTGATATAATTCAATCAACTTCTTCCTCATCATTTCTTAAATTTCTTTAAATTTTGGCATAGTGTGTTGCTGGGTATGACCTTTTAACCAACTTCTTGCTGTAGAAAAAGGTCTATTTAAGTGTTCATTTGATTGAACAGGGTTTGCAGTAATCAGGCCTGGTTACGTCTAGTCCAGCTGAACCCCATTTTGAATGCAGTTTCATAGATTTGGGGAATTAGTAACTATGGGAGCAAATACATTTTTAAACAGGCCCAGTTGGTAATGGATAACTTTTTTTGCTTAAAAAAATATCACTATCATTTAAAAACTGCATTTTGTGTTTACTTAGGTTGCTGTTCTTTTATCTTAGATTTTGTTTTAATTTCTGAAACAATTTAGTATGAGATATACACAAAAACAGAAGAAATCTGGCAAATACTTTTTCACAGCACTGTACAGTGTTCTCTCTCTCTGTCTCTTCCTCTCTCTCTCTCTCCACATACACATACACACATACACACACACACACACACACACACACACACACACACACATACATATATACTCAGCAAAAAATAAATGTCCTCTCACATTCTACTGCTTTAACTTCCAGCAAATTTCTTAACATGTGTAAATATTTGCATTAACATAAAAAGATTCAGCAACTTAGACATAACCTGAACAAGTGAACTGTTTCACAGACATTTGACAAACAGAAATGGAAAAATGAGTCCCTGAACAAAGGGGGTTCAATATCAATAACAGTCAGTATCTGGTGTGGCCACCAGCTGCTTTAAGTACTACAGTGCATCTCATCCTCATGGACTGCACCAGATTTGTCAGTTCTTGCTGTGAGATGTTACCCCACTCTTCCACCAAGGCATTTGCAAGTTCTCGATCACGTCTGGGGGACACATGGTTACATGTGGTTTGCCACTCCAAGGACGATCAGCTATCCTTCCTGTCTCCCTGTAGCACTGTCTTAGGCTTACATTACGGACATTGCAGTTTATGGCTCAGGCCACATCTGCAGTACTCATGCCTCCCTGCAGCAGTCCTATGGCATTTTTACGCAGATGAGCAGGCACCCTAGGCATCTTTCTTCTGGTGTTTTTCAGAGTCGGTAGAAAGGTCTTTTTAGTGTCCTAAGTTATTGTAATTGTGACCTTAATTGCCTACCGCCTGTAAACTGTTAGTGTCTTAAGGACTGTTCCACAGGTGCATGTGCAATAATTGATTACGGTTCATTGAACAAGCATGAAAAACAACATTTAAACTCTTTTCAATAAAGATCTGTAAAGCTTATTTGAATTTTACAAAACTATGTTTAAAATACAGTCTACTGAAAAAGATATTTCTTTTTGCTGAGTATACACACACACACACACATACACACACACACATATATATATATATAATATATAATATATATAATGTATAATATTGTGGAAAAGTTTTCCATAATTTAATTCAAAAACTGGAACTTTCATAAATTCTAGATGCATTACATATAAAGTGAAATATATAAAGCCTTTTTTGTTTTAGTCTTGATGATTACGGCTTACAGCTCATGGAAATTAAAAACTCAAAATATTAAAATCTCAAAATATTACAATAAAGAATTTATAATACAGAATTTTCTAATACAAAACACCTGCAAATATTTCCTGAGCCTTTAATCTCTCAGTCTGGTTCAGTACACACAACCACAATCATGGTAAAGATGAAAGTATATTTTGCATTTCATTTGGAAATCAAGGTCCCAGAGTCTGGAGGAAGAGTGGAGAGGTACAGAATCCAAGTTGTTTGAAGTCCAGTGTGAAATTTCCATTGTCAGTGATAATTTGGGATGCCATGTCATCTGCTAGTGTTGGTCCACTGTGTGTTCTCAAGTCGAGAGTCAATGCAGTCATCTACCAGGAGATTTTGATCTGCTGACAAGCTTTATGGAGATGATGATTTCCTTTTCCAGCAGGACTTTGCCCACAGTGCCAAAACTACAAGTAACTGGTTTGCTGACCCCAATCGAACAGCTACATCAGTCTAGAAACAGTACTGTATTTCTACGTAGCCCTTACAAGTCTCGTCTCAGATAATGGTAAATTCCATTAAATGTCATGATGACAACACATTCCACATGTAAATCTGGTAAATTAGCCAAAATCCTTTGTTTGAAAACAAACATTATGTCTCGTCTGATTCATTCATGCAGACCTTGCAAAAACATTGTAATGTTCAGCTTTACCTCAAAGCTATGGGACAGGGGACCATGGTCCAAAAAATGAAAAATTGTCCTAAAACCCTTCATATAAAACTTTTTTTTAAAGAGTCAAGTGTATTTTGATTACTACAGAAGCCAACCCATGAGCACTTCAACATTACATTCAGATCAGATTCAGTGTGAGCCTGTTCCCTCAGTCTATGAGAACTTGGTTCCTAAGAAAGAAGAGAGTCATATCCAAGTTGATCCCAAAGCTTGCACATGGTGATGGTTTGATTAAAAAAAAACTACAAGGCCATCTGGGATTGATGCCATTCTGAAAAGCACTTTTGACAAAATCTGCTATCAGATATCCTCCTCTAACAACATAAACACACTGAAAAGTTTCCTAAAGAAATGTTCTTAGGTTACAGAAGGCCAGTTCATGGGCACTTCAACATTACACAAAACCGGCCCTAATAAATATGAAAGATGGCAGCACAGAAAATGTTTATGGTTCAGGACTAAGCCAATGGAAGCTATTTGACTGGCATTTCCACCTGCTTCTGTCTTTCTCCAAGTCCTCCAACCCACCCCCCATCCCCCTTCAGTCACCTGCCACACTGGAGTACTACTGAACCACTCAGCTGACTCAAGTGGCTGAAAAAAGAATATGTTGGTGTATTATAAATACCCACCCCTCTTTGAAACAGCGATATATTTAGACTCTGATAAGGCACTGAGGGATTCTCACAGCCAGCTGAAGTTCAGGCTGACATTCTCTTCACAGCAGCTTGTGATTCTGCCTTTGGTTGAGCTTGTTGTTTCCTAACTGAAGCCACTCCAGTGTGAAAATGTCCAAGTATTGTGACCAGGAGCCCTACATGGAGGAAATTGATGAAGACAAAATTCTCGCAGGTCTTACAGCTGAAGAGCTCCAGCAGCTCCAGAACGAGATGGATGATATTGCCCCTGATAAAACAATACCAGTGGGAATGAGACAGAATAACGCATCTATTGAAGCAATGACTGAAGGTTTTCTATTTTTTGCTGTCACATACCATTGTTCCTTCTCATTTTCTACCTGTTTTTTTGCAGGCTGTACCAGAGGCTGTAATAGTTGCTCCCTACACACTAAATGTGTTTATGCTGTTTGATAATTAGTGTTCTGTATTTTATGATCAATGAGATTTAAATTGTTAATTGTCTAAAAATGTACACCACAAATGGTATAGATCAAGTTACATTAACTGTATAGTTCTCTTTTTGCCATTTATATTTTCTGCTATTTTCAGGGGACAAAGAATGGGAATCTGAGGATCAGGAAGACATTGATGAAGATGTGATTTTGGCAGGTCTCACTGCTGAAGAGCTCAAACAGCTCCAGAATGAAATGGAGGTAATTGCTCCTGATGAGAGAGTGCCAGTAGGGATGCGACAGAAGGACCAAACTGATAAACCCCCAACAGGTTCATTTGACCATAGATCACTAGTGGACTACCTGTACTGGGAGAGAGAATCTAAACGTTTGCTGGAAGAAGAAAGAATACCTACCACCCTGCTCCCCAGTCAGGTAAGACAGCAAATTTCTCAGGCAAATCTAAAAGTATGAGTTTGATCATTCTGCGTTCGGTTTTTACTATTAAAAAAACAAAAACAAAACTATATTCTATATTATTCTACTATACTCTATACTATAATCTTTATTTTACTATATTCAGTATTATTACTTTGATCAATATTATCCATACATTATATCATACATGGCTGATAGTATGCTTTTACATATTTTTTTCACCATCAGAAAAAAAAGGCAGAAGAGCTGAAGAATATAGTGAAAGAAGATAATAAAAATATTGTGTATGAGGAGATTGGAAAAGATGCTGAGATAGGGGATTGTGAAGAGGTGATTGAGGAAGTGATCGAAGAGGTAAAAGACAAAGTTGTCGATGTAGAAGTTGGTGAGAATGATCAAAAGAAACAGCCAATTAAAACAGAACCTCAAGAGTGTAGCATTATGTTTGCCAACTCTCAGCCAGCTCCAAATTTCTCTGACTCACAAAAAGAGAGAGAAACTCAAAGAGCTGAATTGAATGAGGACGAATCAAAAGTGGCTAAAATGAAGCAAACAGATCAGATTCAATGTAAACCTGTTCCCTCAGCCTATGAGAACTGGGTTCCTAAGAAAGAAGAGAGAGTCATATCCAAATTGAAGATCCCAAAGCTTGCACATGGTGATGGTTTGATTAAAAAAACTGCAAGGCCATCTGGGAATGATACCAATCTGGAAAGCACTCTGGACAAAATTCGCAATCATAACTCCTATATCACTGAGATCAACCTAAACAATATTGAGAACATTCCTAAAGAAATGCTCTTAGACTACATTGAGGCCCTGAAGAAGAACAAGCATGTGAAGACCTTCAGCATTGCAAACACAGGTGCAGATGAAAATGTGGCTTTTTCATTGGCCAACATGCTGCGAGAGAACAGGAGCATCACCACACTGAACATTGAATCCAACTTCATTACTGGAAAAGGTATCATTGCGATCATGCGCTGTCTACAGTTCAATGAGACTTTGACAGAACTCCGGTTCCACAATCAGAGGCACATGCTGGGCCATCATGCAGAGATGGAAGTGGCACGTCTCCTGAAAGCCAACAACACCCTGCTTAAGGTTGGCTACCATTTTGAGCTTCCTGGGCCCAGGATGGTGGTGACTAACTTGCTCACTAGGAACCTTGACCGGCAGCGACAACAAAGGAAGGAAGAGCAGAGGCTTCAGCAGATAAAAGAGCAACGTCAGATCATGGAGGTGTATGAGAGCCACCTGAACTTGCCACCTGGTCTGCTGGAGATGTTAGGAGAATATATTCCTGGAATGGAACTTATCTGTGCTGCTCAGGGTCCTCAGCTTCTTTCACAAAGCCCTCCAGAACCCTCTATGGAATCAACACCATGTCACAAGCTACAAAAGACACACCACCCTACTCAACAACATCCACGCAGTTCAGACTCAGACTCCCGCAATATGTTAAAAGATGTGAAGCTTAAGAAGACTCCAAAACGTCGTGACCCACTCCTGGATTTAAGTAAAAAAGAAGAGAAAGGAGATGGGAGGGCTAATATTCAGTTACGAAGCACTTTCAAGCAGACAAACACAGCAAGTGAAGGCTCTCTGGAGGACAGGGCCAACCTGAAAGATGTGATAAAGGCACTGAAACCAGTTCCTCGAAGAAGGCAGCCACCAAAAGAGGAACTAACACCACGTGACTTACTCCTCAATGAAATTAGACAGAGCAATGTGGCTTATCTAAAAGCGGTAAGTGCAGTTAAGTATTCTCAAATTAGGACTCAAATTAGGAGAACAACCTATACATTTCAAAGAACCTAGATACAAAATTAACACACCATAATAATGGAAGGAGGAGTTGCATTTGGATGGTTTAACGTTTAAGTGTCTGAAATACTAAGCAAAAATCATCTTCTTGAATAGTTGAAAAGATAATCAAAAAAACAAATTGTTTATATTCAAACAATACTTATAACAAGCAGTGATTATCGGGGTCCAAGCACCTTCAGCAAATATTGCCCCCAGTGGACAGTGCCACATTACCAAGTTATCTTGCCAAGTTACATAAAACAATAAAGATTTCATAGATTAACATAATTTTCAAGTTTGTGAGGACTGCTCATAAAACTTAAGTATGAAATGTTTGAAATTCTATAAAATATTGCTGAAACCCATTTAGTTGAAAGCAGCCATGTAATGGTGAAGAATTGCCAAAAATCCCCAGACCACTGTGCAAAAGTAGGTTTAGCTTATTATGTATGATATTATGTATAATATGATCACAAATGTAGGCAGCGAAAATTGTCCAAAGGGCACTTTTTTAGAGTTTGGGCAACAGAAATAATCTACAAAGAATTTTCACTGTACACTTTATTTTTTAAGATATATGCTTTTTTTGTGTGTGCACAAATATGAAAAGCACCTCGCAATGGCCAATTTGAGTAAGATTGCATCAGATAGTAATGTTTCCTTACCCAAACCTACCATTCAAGTTTCAGGACAACAGGTCAGTGTTGACACTGTCAAATTCCTGCTGAAATCTGATTGCCTGATAGTGGCCATGTTTTTTAATCTATACAACCAATCATGAGGTAAAGCTGTTTAAGTAAATTAGGCTCCGCTCCACCCCACCTGGATTGATTGGCATGTACAGTGGTGCTTGAAAGTTTGTGAACCCTTTAAAATTGTCTATATATCTGCATAAATATGACCTAAAACAACATCAGATTTTCACAAAAGTCCTAAAAGTAGACGGTGATTACCCAGTTAAACAAATGAGACAAAAATATTATACTAGGTTATTTGTTTATTGAGGGAAATTATGCAATATTACATATCTGTGAGTGGCAAAAGTATGTGAACCTTTAGGATTAACTGTTCATTTGAAGGTGAAATTAGAGTAAGGTGTTTTCAATCAATGAGATGACAATGAGGTGTGAATTAGCACCCTGTTTTATTTAAAGAACAGGGATCTATCAAACTTCACAACACATGTTTGTGGAAATGTATCACGGCACGGACAAAGGAGATTTCTGAGGGCCTCAGAAAGAGTTGGTGATGCTCATCAGGCTGGAAAAAATTATTAAACCATCTCTAAAGCGTTTGGACTCCACCAATCCACAGTCAGACCAAATGTGTTTAAATGGAGGAAATTCAAAACCATTGTTACCCTCTCTAGGAGTAACTTCTAAGCAACTAAAGCCCTCTCTCACATTGGCTAATGTTAATGTTCATGAGTCCACCATCAGGAGAACACTGAACAACAATGGTGTGCATGGCAGGGTTACAAGGAGAAAGCCATTGCTCTCCAACAAGAACATTGCTGCCCATCTGCAGTTCGCTAAAGACCACATAGACAAGCCAAAAGGCTATTGGAAATGTTTTGTGGACAGATGATACCAAAACAGAACTTTTTGGTTTAAATGAGAACTATTATGTTTGGAGAAAGAAAACACTGCATTCCAGTATAAGAACCTTATCCCATATGTGAAACGTGATGGTGGTAGTATCATGGTTTGGGTCTATTTTGCTGCATCTGGGCCAGGACAGCTTGTCATCATTGATCAAACAATGAATTCTGAAGTATACCAGCAAATCCTAAAGCAAAATGTCAGGACATCTGTCCATGAATTGAATCTCAAGAGAAAGTGGGCCAAAATTCCTCCAAGCCAATGTGCAGGACTGATCACCAGTTACCAGAAACGTTTAGTTGCAGTTCTTGTTGCACAAGGGGGTCACATCAGATACTGAAAGTGGTTACTTAGTGGTTAGCACGTTCGCCTCACACCTCCAGGGTCGGGGGTTCAATTCCCAACATGGCCCTGTTTGTGCGGAGTTTGCATGTTCCTCCCATGCTGTGGGGGTTTCCTCTGGGTACTCTGGTTTCCTCCCCCAGTCTGAAGACATGCATGGTAGGCTGATTAGCATGTCCAAAGTGTCTGTAGTGTGTGAATGTGTGTGTGATTGTGTGCCCTGCAATGGATTGGTACCCTGTCCAGGGTGTACCCTGCCTTGTGCTTCCTGGGATAGGCTCCAGGTTTCCCATGACCCTGAAAAGGATAAAGCGGTATAGAAGATGGAAGGATGGATGTAATTTTGGATGACTTTCCTCAATAAATAAATGACCAAGTATAATATTTTGTCTCCTTGTTTAATTGGGTTCTCTTTCTCTACTTTTAGGACTTCTGGAAAATCTGATGAGGTTTTAGGTCATATTTATGCAGAAATATAGAAAGTTCTAAAAGGGTTCACAAACTTTCAAGCACCACTGTATGTACATAGGAGATAGCAGTAAAATATTAAATAACAATAAATAGGTAAAGATCAAGGTTAATGTTCTGAAGTTATCCAGTTAAATTCTTATTTTAGTTTAGTTAATATACTAAAGTGCTTTGTGCAAAAATACCTGATCTAATTTATGCATCATATTGAAGAAAAATCCACTTTCTAATCCACAGGTGCCTCTTCCCAAAGTTCTGGAATCAAGGGAAACCAGTCTCTTATGATGGCAACATGCTTTTTGACAGACTGCTCACCTGTACCTGTAGCCAACATGGGCCTAATCAGATACTGCTGTACAAGCCATACGCTGCCATCATTTTTCATTTAATGCTGTTTTGATCACAGTGTGGCTTCTCTATGAGCCGGTAGTTAATTTTATGATAGCTGCATGAAATCCACTGGTATATATACATACAGTCAGGTCCATAAGTATGTGGACAGTGACACAATTTTGTAATTTTGCCTCTGTACACCACCACAATGGATTTGAAATGAAGCTATCAAGAGGCAATTGAAGTGTAGACTTTCAGCTTTGATTAAAAAGGTTTAACAAAATTATTTCATTAACTCTTTAGGAATTACAGTCATTTTTTGCAGAGTTCTTCCATTTTCAATTTTCATAGGATCAAAAGTAATTACACAATTGACTGATAAGCAGTTTCATGGGCAGGTGTGAACCTGGGAACAAAGTATTTCCATTTTTGTTTACCCAAATATTTATGAATCTCATGCTGTATTTAGAATCAGGCACAGAATTAAACAGATTTCAAATATACCTCAGTAGATTTAAAAAATGGTCTAGGGCTCCCAATATTTTTGTTACGCTTTGCCTTTGCACTGTGGCAAATTTATATTTATAGTCACATGAAGGAAGATAACATTTTAATATACACAAACGTTTCCACTTTGCTGTTTTATCTATGTAACATCTAGTTTGGCAGAACTGCTACCTTCTGGGCCAAATTCTTGTGACACTCATTTGTTCAACAGATTCAATCAAAGAAAATATATATAGTTGCAAGCAGTGATTGATGGGCGCAAACAAGGGCACAGCACTGTCTGTTAGAACAGACAGTATTAGCATGTAGATGTTATTATTCCAGAACACTGAACATACACATAAACTTTGAGTCATGTTGCATTATGTACAGTGGAATTATGCCACACTTCCTTTTTGCACTGCCTGATATTTTAATTAATCTCCTCACCATGGCAATACTGTTCAAGATTTCAACATTGCCCTCCCAATTTAATATCATGGAAATATTGACATCATTCTGACTATATGTGCTACCGTATGACTCTTACTCACCCCGTGAGAGACATATTAAAAAGGTTTGTTTTTTAGCCTCACTTTCTGTTGCATGTTGGAAGCAAGTTGAAAGCACTATGACAATGATTTACTGTATGCATGTGTACTTGTCTGTGCCCTATCCCTTTATATATCTGTGATGTTTATGACACGTTCAATGCTGTACTTTGGAATTATGGCACACTCCCTGATTACATGACTTCACATATTAATTGGCACTCCCACCATGGCAAGACAGTTCAAGATTTAAAAAATGTTGTTTCATGGATATCAAGACATCTTACTAAAAATACTATTACTATCTACAGCACAATCTACTGTAAACAATCTTTGAATACTAATAATGTTAAAATAAAATACTTTATGATTAAAATTATTACATTAATAATAGGGGGAAATTGTACCTTATATTATGAATACTGATCTACTTTTCTTTTTCACTGGCTCTCACCTCCATACCTCTGTGCTCCATATTTAGTGTAGATATCTGGGTAATCGCTTTTAAACAGAAAATGCATCATCCAATTGGCTAATGATGTTTCTCATGACAGCAGCTGATGTCCAATAAAATGTGACTGAACAATGGAATGCATTCATTAAAAAAAATAAAACCTTTTATTATAATCAGTGTAATAAATGCTATTACATAACAATGCATAGATTTTCATAGTCTAATAGTACTGGCATTTTCCTTTAGAATTCACTGGTATTAGAATTAATTAATTGTTCCATCAATTCATCCTGGACCAGATGCAGCAAAACAAGCCCAAACCATGATACTACCACCACCATATTTCACAAATGGTTCTTATGCTGGAATACAGTGTTTCCTTTTCTCCAAACATAACATTTCTCATTTAAACCAAAAATTATATTTCGGTCTCTTCTGTCCACAATTTTTTTTCAATAGCCTTTTGGCTTGTCCTTGTGATCTTTAGCAAACTGCAGTCAGGCAGCAATTATCTTTTTGGAGAGCAGTGGTTTTCTCCTTGCAAACCTTCTATGCACACCATAGTTATTCAGTGTTCTCCTGAAAGTGGACTCATGAACATTAACAATGTGAGAGAATCTTGTGAGAGATTCTTTCTGACCTCGTCAACTATTACACGTCTTACATCTATCTGAGTGTGGATTGGTGGAGTCCAAACTCTTTAGAGATGGTTTTGTAACCTTTTCCAGCCTGATGAGCATCAACAACTCTTTTTCTGAGGTCCTCAGAATTCTCCTTTCTTCATGCAATGATACACAGCCACAAATGTGTTGTGAAAATCAGACTTTGATAGATCCCTGTTCTTTAAATAAAACAGGGAGCTCACTCACCCGATTGTCATCCTATTGATTGAAAACACCTGACTAATTTCACCTTCAAATGAACTGCTAATCCTAAAGGTTCACCTACTTTTGCCACTCAGAGATATGAAATATTGGATAATTTTTCTCAATAAATAAATGACCAAGTATGACCCCATGAAAGAAATATTTCTTCACAATCTGGTGTTGAGGACATCTTTTTGACAAATCTTTTTGAGGAAAGCCTGTGGCAAAACACAAATCTGTAACATGCACCTTCCAGGGAATTAAAAGAAAGACTCATGATTGCAGGTTAAGTGGTTAAAAAGTTATGAGCAGTTTCATGGATTTGTGAATTATAGCACCCCATAAAGGGGACTTAGACAAAATTTCTTGGAGTCCCCTAGGACAAGGCCCATTACTCATCTACAAAGTTTGGTGAATTCATGCATTAAGAAAAAACTGTCCATT
The DNA here is from genome assembly GCA_024331685.1 of Stegophilus panzeri. NCBI lineage: Eukaryota > Metazoa > Chordata > Actinopteri > Siluriformes > Trichomycteridae > Stegophilus > Stegophilus panzeri. The sequence goes on from JANDJT010000050.1 coordinate 10,195,299, forward strand.
ATATCAAAAACTCAAATGTTTTGTTTAAGTTGGTCTCCCTATGCTCTCTCCCAAATTTCATGTTTGTGGTACAAAATTTGCAGGAAAAGAAGCAATAAATAAATAAATAAATAAATAAATAAATTCGTAAATTGGCCGACTTCCTGTTTGAGAAATCACAAATTAAACTTTGTGAACAAATCGGTAAAACTTTTCACCTTGAAGGGGCTCAAGACAAACAAGTATCTTGATTTGATGTTGAGCAGTTTTAAAGTTATTAACAATTTTATGCATTTGTAAATAATAGGGCCACCTACTGGTGAATTTAGACAAAATGTCTTGTAAGCTCTTATGAGGAGGTCCTTCAATTTCCTAAAAAGTTTGGTCAAAATATTTCACACATTTGCTGAGATATGGCCTCACATCCTTTGGGTTTGCTGTCAAATTTGTTTGTGCTTAATGGATAAAGCATTCATAATTAAAAAAAAATCTGACCAACAAGTTTTGTTCTGGTTCATCTGTTGACCATTAGTATATTTTATTTTTATTGTACAAAATTTGTGGGAGAAAAAGAAGAAAATTTGTATTAAAATTCAACATGGCTGGCTTCTTGTTTGAGAAATCACAATTGTGTTAAATCAAGAACACTCAGGATCTTTGATGGAATCAAAAGAAACAATAACTTTGTTCTGATGTTGAAAGGTAAAGTATAATAGTTCCAAATGTGAAAAATGGCATGTTGAATTACATAAATTGAATAAAAACATATCACGATAACAATACTTGAATTTTTCTGCCCAGTAATTTGACACAAATTGAAAAAGAAAAAAAAACAACAACAATGCTTGAATTAGTTTCCTCTGCAATTCGTTGGGTTTGTATATTTTGATTGAAAACAAAATTCCAGCATTCAAAATTCAATGCACACACCTTCCTAAAATACAGTTCCAAAATATTCAGTTGTTAAAATACCAGCTTCATTATTCGTCAGGTAGTATTTCAACAAATTATGTTTCAACCTCACAAATTCAGGCTGCAAAAATTCACAGGAATCACAGGAAGAGCAATGATTTGCCAATACTGTTGTTAACATGCTGCTCAGAACCTGCTCAAAGCGTTGGTGGTTGTGGTGTGGATTGGGTCGATAGTGAAACAGAAGATGAATCAAGGGGTAAGTTAAGTTATTCTTTAATTATCAAAAGCACAGTAGGATATTTTACTGTACTGTTGAATTACTTTTCATTTATCCTTTCAGACAAATGGTAGTCATTAATTTTAGCGAAGTTATGTTAGCTTTTTGTGACTAGCTAGCTAACATTAGCTAATGAGAGCAGTCTTCACTATCACATTATATTTTGAACACCTGCACGAAATCAATGGCTTGGCTAGCTACATACCTACAAGCTAGCTTTACTGGTACTCATCAGTGATTGGACATGCTGAGTCTGTAGCTTCCATGCACGGAAATGTCAAGGTATCACACTACCTTAAAAGTCTACTTGATCAAGGAAAATATACATGAAAATATAGCTGCAAGCAGCTATTATCAGGGTTCAAGCCGTTTAGGACCCTTAAAGACGTTAAAAGATATTACTTAATATTGTGCAATTCTATAAGGAATGACAAGAAACAATATGTTTATTCCAGGTCTCCCCTTTATAATACCATTTTCAGGTTCCGCACACATTTTGTTGTTGATTATAGATACTTGAAATAAATGATAGGTATGAAAAATGCTTACATCAGGTCTCCCCTTTATAACATAATTTCCAGATCTCTGTAATGTTATTATAATGATTTTATAATGTCTAAATATGATTTCAAAAGAAAAAACGTGAAAAGAACTATATTATTGAGCAGAAAGAGCCAAAGAGTACTCTGCTACCATCTAGTGGTTATAATGGCAATTTCAGTGAATTTACCATAAGAATGCAGTAATTTTTCACCTTTTTAACTGTTAGAGAGATAACTACTGCCCAATCTACATAAAATTGTGTCTGCTTCTTCAGAGTCATATGTCACATGAGCTTACCTACTCTCCAGAAGATCTAAGCATTCCTTGATGATTTATAGGCTTTTGGGTACACTTACTCAAGCCCACATTTTAAGGTTTTTAAGCACATGTGTAAAAAGGTATTATGTATTCTTTAACTAGCCTTTAGCCATCTCGGTCAGACATGGAAAAGACAATTTACAGCTAATACAGGCAATTTTCTAAGGAAATGTATGGTTTCTAAAGCTTTTTAACAGTTGTAGCACCACCTATTGTCTGATCTCCATAAAAGCTTGCATGCTTCTTTCGAATTATAGGTTGCACATCCTCACATAGTTTTGTGAAGTTTTGATTTTTCATTTAGGATCTACAGGCTTTTGAGTATATTTTACCATGCACATTTTCTAAATGACCCTGTTACAGCTCCTGTTACAGCTCCCTGTTAAAGTTCCACATTTTTCAAATAATTATTGACATAGAGAGTACAGAGAATTGTATTGCAGCGGTTTCATTGAAGTTGAGTGAAAAACCTAGGTCTAGTTCGCAAAACTAGGTTTTTGAAATAATCTCAAATATTTAATGAATGATTTGATTGACAGCAGTGGTCCTGGAGGCAAAATTGTTCAGAATGAGGAGATCTAATGTATGATACAAAGAATATATGTATGTCTGAAACATTGAATAATATACAATCATTCACACACCAATTGTACAGCCATTTTCAAGTTTTTTTCTATTATAGCACCACCAAGTGGCTAAACTCTTCCACTTTTGAGAAGTACCCTCAGACAGTACCCTAAGTTTAGTGAAAATTACTTCAAGAGTTATAACCATTTAAGTAAAAGTGGCCATGCCCTTGTGAGGGTAAATCAAAAGTTCTATTGAACTATTGAACTAAGACATCCATAGTATTGTATACGGGCCAAAACTTTGTGACGCTGTAGTACTCTGGGGTAGTACCTTCCCTCAAAGTTTCACCTCTCTAGGCCTTACACTTTGGTCTGCACAATCAGTTTTAGGGCAGAATAATAATAAAATAAAATTAAAAAAGAATAATAAAAATCCTTACAATTACAATAGGGTTTCAACCCTTCGGGCTTGAACCCCAAATTAAGCAGTCACTCATAGCAGTTAAACCAGATAGAGTTCAACTGAATGTTTGAAATCTTTGAGGTGCACCATGTGCTACTATACTGGGCAAAGGCTTGTTTCATTGAAGTCAAGGGAGGTGTCACAGTTCTGTTTTTACAGTATATGGCTTGATTGAATACATTGCATTCATGATTGTTTTACTAGGCAGGCAAAGAGGAACTGCTGAGGTCAGCCAGGCATCTTATGTCCCTGTTGAGCAATTTTCAAGGAGGTTCAGCTGGACCTAGCCAGGACAGCAACAGGTAGTATTTTGTATGTATTTTGTATGTTGTACATTTGTACACAAACATTTACTGAGAATTTTTTTGTAAATACTTTTGTGGTTAGTTTCTGTCTTCATAATAAATTTACAGACAACACAGTCAAGGAGGAGACACAGCAAGGACATCTGTTCAGGCAAAAATGATCAGGTTTAGCACTTTTTATTCTATTACAACATAATAGTTTACCGGTATGTAGGTAGGCTATCTTTTTGATAATTAGAAGAAATCCTTTTCTTTTAGATCCTTCCCAGGATTGTTTGCAAATCGCAGAGGAAAATGCTGTTTTTCTGGTGCATATCCTGTACCCAGCAAACCAAAGCCTTTTCAGGAGGTGTTCCACCTTCTCCCAACCCAGAGTGAGACATCTCCAAACAACCAAGAGCAGGTGATTCACGCTCAAGCAGGATTGGGATGCCGAACAGGACATTTGACTCATGAGGAGGTAAGTTATTTTGTTCTGTCATATGTTTATGACTAATTGAATATGCTTAGATGAGTATCTAGTAGCTTGGTTAATTTCATTATTTCATAGTTGTGGTCTCATTTTCCCCTGTAAAATATATGTGATGTGCTCTCTGAATTATACCTGAAATTGAAGGATGTCACTGGTGGTTGGCTGTTTTACAAAACAGGAGGTAAGTATTGGAGGCAGGTATAGTATTGGTTATCGCTTCAATAACTTGTGTAGGTATACTGTAGATGTGTAGGTATGTGTATAGTCTGTAATGTTTTTGCATCTATATGTTTTGTTTTCACTTAAAGGTGGTTGGGGACATAGAAAAATTGTTGTGGTGGCCTCTGCAGACTGTGGCGGCCCCTGCAGACTGTGGCTATACAAGAAGGATACTAAAATAGTCAAGAACAAAATAAAATACTGTTATATGTGTAGCTCCACTCCAGGAGGAGCTTGACACTACGCTGTTGCCACTAACATCTGAAGCCTTCCATAACATGCCAAAGGCAATATGTAAAAAATGCAACTTATCCTATCCTCTTCAAGTTCTTCCTGACCACATCAACTCATGCTCTGTTGTTATTGTGGATGACGCCGAACCAGGCAACAGTGAACAGGTAATCTTTCTTGATAAAATAAAGCTTAACTGGGGAACAATGAACACGTAATCTTATTTGAAAGTTTGCAGTTGCATATAATTGAACGGTCACTATATATTTGACTAGTTTGTTGGTGCTGTATGACAAGAACCATATGGTCCTCTCTATGTTTTCATGAGTACACTCTCAACCACCAGTTGAAGGCTGCATGTCATTTTGGAAAGACAAGGGGAAAGAATAAATATATATAAAATATTACATTACACTTTTGCATTTCAATATTGTCTTAGTTAAATTTGAATCTATATCTATTTCATATTTTTTGTATTAATGTATCATACATCATAGGCTCGCTGTCCTATATGCCAGGAAGAAATGGCCCTTGATCTCTTGGAAATTCATGCCAGCGTATGTGGGGAAAGGTAATCAAGATGGATAAAATCTGATGATATATTTAAAATATGATATTATTTTGAAAATGTGCCATGTCCTATATGTGTGGGTTTTCCTTTACACTGTAGTATGTCACAATGAACAACACAATTGAAGTGCTGTGTGTCGACCTTAGATCAGGTGTTCAAGAACAAGAGAGAGAACTTATAAACTTCTACAAGCAAAAATATGTGGAGTGTGCATGCCCCCTTAGATGCCCCCCCTTGCAAGGTAAAGCATAGAAAAGAGCAGTTGAAGATTAAAATGAGTTTAATGCAATGTGTAGTGTAGCACTGCAGTATTGTAGCTATTGTGTACACTTTGTGTGTTCTTTAGGGAACACTCAATTGGTGATGGTGTCACCAAGCACTTTTTTTCCATAATTCTTCACAAACTAAAGTATGGTTTCAGTTTGAACATGGGTATGCAACATCATTACTCTAACTTCTGGCAATTTTTATAATTTATTTGGCCTGTTAACAAGTAGAATTATGTCAGTTATAATGTTTCTGCATGTTTTATGTTGAACAGGAAACACGGGAGTTACTTGCCTGTTTGAGGGGCAGCCAGACCACTTGGTGCCCTCATCTTCACAGTTTCTTACCGAAAGTGACCTCTTCCTGGTAGCAGGACGAATGCTCGGCCATTCCTTCCTTCATAGCGGACCATGTCTTGCAGGGCTCAGCAGGGCTTTTGTCCATGTGCTGCTTCTTGGTTCACATGACACAGCCACTTTCCTGTTGGAGGACTGCCCTGATATTAATCTGCAAGAGACCATCAACCTGGTGTGTATATACAATATAGATACTTGTTCAACTTTTCAGTAGGTATTCTTTTTACTCTAAGGTTGCTTTGTACTAATATTCTAAAAATTAATTGAGCTTAATTTACAGTATCCATTGGATGAGGACCAACATGAGAACATTTTGGAGCTTTGTTTGTCTTGGGATCTCCCGGGGCCAACTGAAGAAAATAGAAGGTGGCTCTACGAACGTCTACTTTCACATGCGGTTATGTAAATTTCTTGTTTGTAGTATGTGATTACATATATTTAAATACCTGTATTTCTCTTACTGGACAAGACCATGTTTTATGTTATGTCTTCTGAGTATATCGGTTTGAATTATGCTTAAAGATCATTTTAATGGAAACTCCTCTGAAGTATCAGGCAATTAACTAATTGCGCAAACTATTGCCTCTCTGATGAATGTAGTTTTTTGGATTTCTCTCCATTTGTGTTTTAGGCCTCTATGCTCTGTAAATCTGGCATGCATATTAATCCACATTGTACTTATAGAATTTTGAAGTAGTGACAAATAAAACATGAATTGTCTGCTTAGTGAGTAAGCTCTTCTCAACTTGAAGATACACTGAATGCTTTAGAATGACAGAAATTAAACTGTCTTCTGTGATACTTACTGGCTGTTTTGCTAGTTTTGGAACATATTGTAGGTTCTTGGGAGAAGAACACGCCAATGAAACAACTTGGGTGATGACTTAAATATACAATGGTTTAGTCGCTTCCAACTGAGAAGAAGGATGTGGTGTTTTTTACAGTGGAATCTGAAGACTCTTGCTCCTCTGAGGTAATGAGTACTTTAGGTAAATATTTGATTAATATTACATTAGGTTAATATTAGATTTTTTTCCCTCAGAATTCATGTCCAAACATATTCAGTGTCAGTGTTTAGCCAGCAGTCTACTGGTCATGATGTAGATGCTGCTTTCTCGAATATCCTGGCATCATGAGGATGATGATGATGATGATGATGATGATAAATACCCAGCTGAAACAAACCAACATATCACTGGTTACTTGAGGCAGTTCACTGAGATGGGTATGGTATCAGCAATGTACCTCCAAATCTATATTAGCTTCTTTATTTATATACACATTAAATATAAATAAGATTTTAAACATATTTGTCATAATCTGACATTTGTGTCTTCATGTCTATTGCAAAATATAACTGCAAAACATTTACATAAAGTGAATAAAGTGCCTTGTTCAAGACCACAGATTGTTGCCGTTATAAATGGCAAAATAACTTCAACAAATTTTTTAAAAAAGATTTTGTTTATTCAATTTCAGCATCTAGCAAGGACCTGAAGGGCCTTCTCAAGTTCTGGGTTGGATGGGAAGTTGCTAGAGAAAGTCTGGCTGTGGAAGTTGTTAGTGGTGACCTCCCAAGATCCTCTACCTGCTTCTGTATCCTCAGATTACCAGGGCACTACAAATATTACCAGTCCTTCAGGATGGACTTGATTATGTGCATTGGGTCATGCAAGTATGGTTTTGGGCATGTGTAACTTTGATTATTCAGCAGCTGTGACTGTATATTTCTTCACTACCATTCACTACTTCATTGTTGCCTTAATCATGCAGCGTAAATGTTTCAGTGTTATTTTAGCATATGCATGAAAGTGCTGTTACTGTTTGTAATTTTTCACATCATAGTAAAATCTGTTCTGTTTTAAAATGCATAATGCACATGCAATATTTGCCAAGATGGCACGGAGTAAGTTTCTACTGTACCCCACCACACTATTTTAGATGCATGTACAGAAACCTCAGTACATATAAAACCATGTATTAGTATATCAACACACCGCTGATTATGGACACTCTTTCCTGAAATAAAGCTTCCCCTGCCTGCCCCACAGATTGCGAACATTAGGCGAGCAACATCCACATTTTCAATGCCCTGGTCACTTCATACTCTGATAGTGTAAAAAGATTAGTGCATGAATCTGCCTTTTTTTCTTGTCTTGAATGAATGTCATTCGTTAAAATAGTAATAAATATAGCTGCATCAAACAGCTTTTTATACTTAGAATGTGAGTATCATTAGTGTACCTTAGGGGAAAGCCAAAAGTCTCCACTGCTTCTTGAAAAAAAAAGCCAGCGAAGTTGAAGCAAGGTTGTTAGATGCAGCGCCAAGGTACATTATCTATGAAAGTACAAGGGGACACATGATCAGCTGAAAAGTTCTCTAAAAGATGGTGAATCTACTTGATAAAGGGTAACCCTTACCTTCCATGAAAAGCGATCTACACCTCCAAAAATGACTATGTTGTAACTGAAATTACACACTGTTTTGTGAACACATTTTTCTTAAATTGGTAGGTTACTCAGCTAAACTGATTTACCTATGTAGGCTCCATGCAGGTGGATAATGTTAGCCATATTGGTCATAAACCAAGCATAGTGACTGTCTAGCCAGCTAGTTAGCTAGTGGTAAAAGCTAACATCATTTCATCGAAGGTGATATGAATAACATCTTTACTTGCAGAGAAAATAACTGAAAAACTGTATACAATATATACTGTCGTATTGATTAACAGTGTAACTGAACATACCGCTTGGTTCATCTTCTCTTGTGGCTGCTCAATCCCACCACTACTCACACAATCACCAGAGTTTGAGGCCGGCCCAGAGTAACATGTTATCAATAGTACAGGCAATCCATTGCTCTTCCTGTGAGACCCGAATGTGAAGACTTTTAAGACCTGAATTTTTGCAGCCTGAATTTGGGAGGTTGAAAAATAATGTGTTGAAATACTACTGACGAATAATGAAGATGGTATTTTAACAACTGAATATTTTGGAACTGTATTTCAGGAAGGTGAATATGTGTGCATTGAATTTTAAATGCTGGAATTTTTTTTCAGTCAAAATATATCCCAATGATATAAAACCCAATGAATTGCAGAAGAAACTAATTCAAGCATTGTTATTGCTTTTTTTTTTTTTCTTTTTTTTTTCAATTAGTGTGAAATTGCTGTTCAGAAAAATTCAAGTATTGTTATTGCAATGTGTTTTTATTCAATTTATGTAATTCAACATGCCATTTTTCCTTGAGGACATTTGGCACTATTATACTTCCATAAAAGGTTCAAATTTACCAGCAATTGCTATGAATAATTTTTATAATCATCATCTATGAATTTATGAATTATAGCACCATCTAGGAGGAGAAATGGACAAAACTTCTTGGAGACCCCTAAAGTGAGGTTCTTTATTTTGGTGAAAATACGTCATAAGCTTGCTGAGATATGCCCTCACTTCCTGTTTGGTGGCTTTGCCATCAAATTCGTTTGTGTGTTATGGAAGAATATCCTGTATACCAAACATCAGAGAAACAAATATTTTTCCAGCTGGTCTCACATCACAGCCTGTCGAATTAGGTGGTGATTGGGCAAAATTTGTACAAAATTCAAAATACCTGACATGCTGTTTGAGAAATCTCAAATTTTGAGAAATCAAAAAAAAATATCGGCACCTTCAAAGGACTCAATAAGAACAAGAATCTTGAGTGGTTCAAAAGTTACAAGCAATTTTTAATTAAATGTTTTGATTTGCAGTGCCATCTAGAAGTGAATTTAGACAAAACTCTTTGGAGACCCCTTGGATGAGGTCCTACAGTGATCCACCAAGTTTGGTCAAAATACAAGTGTGCTAATTTTGCCAGCTTCACAGTCAAATTCATTTTTGCATTATGGATTAACCATCTCAAATAACAAAAATCAGAGAAACTTTTTTTCAGGCTGGTCTCATGATGGTGGATGCCAAATTTACACTGATCAGCAATAACATTAAAACCACCTGCCTAATATTTTGTTGGTCCCCCCTTGTGCCACTAAAACAGCTCTGACCCATCAAGGCATGGACTCCACAAGACCTCAGAAGGTGTGCTGTGTATCTGGCACTAAGACATTAGCAGTGGATCCTTTAAGTCCTGTAAGTTGCGAGGTGGGGCCTCCATGGATCGGACTTGTTTGTTCAGCACCTCACACAGATGCTTGATCAGATTGAGATCTGGGGAAATTGGAGGCCAAGTCAACAACTCTGTCATGTTCCCCAAACCATTCCTGAACATTTTTTAGTGTTGCAGGGCCCATTATCCTGCTGAAAGAGGCCACTGCCATTAGGGAATACTGTTACCATGAAGAGGTGTACTTGGTCTGCAACAATGTTTAGGTAGGTAGTATGTGTCAAAGTAACATCCACATGCCAGGACCCAAGGTTTCCCAGCATCACACTGCCTCTGCCTACTTGCCTTCTTCCCATAGCGCATCCTAGTGCCATCTCTTCCCCAAGTAACAGCACACATGCACCCGGTCATCCACATGATGTAATAGAAAATGTGATTCATCAGACCATTCCACCTTGTTCCATTGCTCCATGGTCCAGTTCTGATGCTCACTTGCCCATTGTAGGCACTTTCAGATAGATGGCATCAGCATGGGCACTTGACCAGCCTGTTGCTATGCAGTCCCATACACAGCAAGCTACAATGCGCTATGTGTTCTGACACCTTTTTATCATGGACAGCATATCCTTTTTTTTAGCAGTCTGTGCTTCAGTAGCTCTTCTGTGGGATCTGTATGTCCAATTTTGCCATATTGTTGGTGTTAGAGGGCTTGAGTGGCATACACCAAAATTGCTGTGAAGGGAGCTGAGACTATTCTTCATCACTGTGCCAAATTTCAGAAAAATTTGATGTAGTGTTCTATGGGCTGCTACAGACTCCTATGTGGAATAATAATAATAATAATAATAATAATAATAATAATAATAATAATAATAATTTACATTTTCTGAAGAAAATGTGAGTGGTGTTTGCCTGTGCAAAATTCAACACCTACATGCACCTGCACACGTGATGTCACTAGAATACCCATAATGCAATTCTCATTGAGCTGAGTGTTTTGATATATGTCACATGTCTATTTTGAGGTAGTTGTGTGATTCCACCTATTTTAGGGGTTAACGTGCATATGACATCAGTAGAATACACATAATGCAATTCTCCTCTTTGAGCTGAGTGTTTTGATATATGTCACATGTCCGTTAACCCACAAAATAGGTGGAGTCACACAACTACCTCAAAATAGCAATCACGTGGGAACACTAAGAAAAGTAATAGCACACCTCTCTCAATGGGGCCACATGTTTTGAGGTATGTTTTGTTATGGTGACGCAAACGGTGCAGACCTATTTACGAGCCAAAAAAGTGTCTAGATTTGACATTTTCTGAAGAAAATTTGAGTGGTGCTTGCCTGTGCAAAATTTGACACCTACATGCAGCTGCACACCCATAATTCAATTCTCCTCATTGAGCTGAGTTTTTGATATGTCACATGTCTATGTTGAGGTGGTTTTGTGATTACACTTATTTTGGGGGTTAACATTAATGCACATTAACCCCCATGTGGTGTCAGTGCTCCCCATACCATGACAGACGCTGGCTTTTGGACCGGACACTGATAGCAGCTTGGATGGTCCTTTTCCTCTTTGTCCCGGAGAATACGACGGCTGTTTTGTCCAAAAACTATTTGAAATGTTGACTCATCGGCCTACAAAACACAACTCCACTGTGCCACTGTCCATCTCAGATGAGACCGAGTCCATCGAAATCAGTGGCACTTCTGGACAGTGTTTATGTATGGCTTCTGCTTTACATAATGAAGCCTTAACTTGCATCTGTGGATGCAGCAGCGACTGGTGCTGATTGACAAAGGTTTACCAAAGCATTCCCAAGCCCATGTCAAGATATCCATTACAGACTCATGACGGTTTTTAAGACAGTGACGTCTGAGGGATCGGAGATCACGCGCATTCTCAGAAGTGGTTTTCAGCCTTGCCCTTTACACACGGAGATTTGACCAGATTCTTTAATTATATTATGCACTGTAGAAGGTTAAATGCCCAAAATCCTACCGATTTGTCTTTGGGGAATGTTGTTCTGAAAGTGTTGGATTATTCGCTGACTCATCTGTTGGCAGATTGGCGAGCCTTGATCCATCCTTGCTCTTGAAGGACTAGGCCTTTTTTGGAGGCTCCTTATATAATATGATTATATTACGGTTTTTCTTTAAATACAAGTCAAAATACATTTAAAAATCATTCCCCTTTGTTTTTATTAGCATTTTCCATACTGTTCCAACGTTTTCGGAATTGGGGTTGTAGATTAAAAAAGGAAATCTGTTTTATAACAATCTTCTCTTCTAACTATGTAAACAATGTTGGTACAAAAATAAGCATAATATTGTACATGATTCAAATTATTCAACCTGGTCTCAAATACTCACTGGGTAAAACCCTTCACTGGCTTAGTATCTAACTGTCAGAGTAAATCTACACAATAAAGCTAAGAAATCTTATGTTATAAAGAGGAGCAGCCCTGCTAAATAGTATACATCTGTCAAAAGTAGTCAGCTGATAATACATCAGCATTAAGATGCTTATCAACCCATGCTTTGATACAAAAACACATTACAAATTGTAATCACATACTCCAACCTTAACAGAAAAAACCTCACTCTCTCCATGTGTACGTCACAGCACAGCGTATGGAGCGCATCACAGCATAGCACAAGCATTTTCAGTTTGAGTCAGAGTGTACAGTTTTTTAACACTGTTAAAAGGGCTGCAGCATTGTGAGAACAGGCCGATAAGGTTGTTTCTCAGATTTTTGATGTATGGGACGGTTTGTCCATAACACACAATCTAATCTGATGGCAAAGCTGCCAAACAGCATGTGAGGGCATATCTCAGCAACTGTGTGACTTTTTTTTTTTTTTTTTACCAAACTTTGTAGATAACTGAGATATGCAGTCACTTCCTGTTTTGCAGCTTCACCATCAAATGTGCTTACATGTTATGGATAAGCTGTTCCACAAATCAAAATTCAAAAAGAAAGAAGTTTTGTTCGGGATAGTCTCACAGTGCTGTGATTCAAATTTGGTGGTCATTGGACAACGTTTGTAGAAGAGAAAAAAATGTTTTTGAAAAAATAATTGAAATGGCAGAAAATCAACTATGGCAGAAATTAACATTGTGGAATCTGTTGAACTCGGCTTGACCCAAAGAATGAGAGGAAAGTGGAAGTGCATTTCTAGGATATGCCCTTGATAAGTTATTATTGTAAACATCAACATTTGTCCAATTGATTGTGTTAGAGGGCATGAGTGGCATACACCAAAATTGCTGTGAAGGTAGCTGACTATTTTATAACTGTGCCAAATTTAACATGAAAACTGTTCTTGAAAAAATTCAGAAAATCCAACATGGATGAAATTAACATCATGGTGTCCATTAAACTTGGCGTGGCCTAACGACTCAGAGGAACATGGAATCATATTTCTACATTGCTTTGTAGAGGTATTATTGTAAACATATTTCCATTTTTGCCCTATTGGTGGAGTACCACACAAGTTCTGTGAAGGTAGCTGAGACTTAATAAACAGCATACAAAGCATTCTATGGGCTGCCAAAGACGCTCATGTGGAAGTACACTGATCAGCCATAAACTTAAAACAACTGACAGGTGAAGTAACATTGATTATCTCATTACAATGGCACCTGTCAAGGGGTGGGATATATCAACTGTGACAAGGGCCAAATTGTGATAGCTAGATGACTGGGTCAGAGCATCTCCAAAATGGCAGGTCTTGTGGAGTTGGCAGGTACCTAAGAAAAGTGGTCCAAGGAAGGACAACCGGTGAACCGGCAACAGGGTTATGGATGCCCAAGGTTCATTGATGTGTGCAGGGTGTGAAGGCTAGCCTGCCTGGTCCAGTCCCACAGAAGAGCTACTGTAGCACAAATTGCAGCAAAGGTTAATTCTGGCTATGATAAGGTGGTGTCAGAACACATAGTGCATCGCAGGTTCCCGGGTATGGGGCTGTATAGCTGCAGACCAGTACGAGTGCCCATGCCGACCCCTGTCCACTGCCGAAAGTGCCTACATTTGGCATGTGAGCATCAGGACTGGACAATGGAAGAAGGTGGCCTGGTCTGATGAATCATGTTTTCTTTTACATCATATGGATAGCCAGGTGCATGTGCATCACTTACCTTGGGAAGACATGGCACCAGGATGCACTATGGGAAGAAGGCAAGCTGGTGGACATATTTTTTGCAAATGTCAACGTTTTTGATAATTGAGATTCACAGTAGGGCTGCAACAACTAAATTGATAAAGACAATATTAATCTATTATGAAAATCGTTGTCAATGAAGCTATGTTACTTCTGCTCTGAAAATGCGTTTCGGAGAGTAAATACTAAAGTTGTGTCCCAGATGATATACTATACACTTACACTATGTATTATGTACTCTACCATGTAGTGCAGCGTTTCTGCGGACCCCTAGTGGTCAGTGGTGTAATTGCAGGGGGGGTCAGTAGAAAAGTTTTAAAAATGTTTATATATATATAAAATTATAATATATAAATGTATCAAAAGATATTAAAATGAGATGTTTTAAAATTAATCAATTTGGTTATTTAGTGTGCATTCACAAATCACGTTAGCTGAGCTGACGATCATTCATAGATGGATTTATTTTAAATTTATTTACAAATAAAATGATAATTTTCAAAAACCCAAGAGTGGTACACAAGTTCAAGTGTCGCATTGATGGATAAACAAAAGATAATTCAGAATGTCAAATTAAATGTCACACCAACAATAAAATGTAATTGAACCTGGTATTTGAACCAATCCCTGGGGAATGACAGGTTCTACCAATCAACCACGGATTGCTAGGACTGTAGAATTCAATGCTTTTTGTACATCCATAAAAAGTAATGCATAAATACATTACACACACACACATATACACACGAATTTATATATTACTTTTTATGGATGCAAAAAAAAAAAAAAAAAAAAGCAGTACTGAATTAAACTACAGTCCTAAATTAATAATATATATTCTGGTGTGCATCTGTGTGTATTGGGTTCTTTTCAGTTTTATATAATTGGACAAACAGTTGTGTAAAATTTTAGTCTTAAGTTTATATTTGTACAACTAATATATATATATATATATATATAAAAAACAGTTTGTGGATTTTATTTTAAATAAATGAAAAAAAAAATGCTACTGGAAGTTTTGGTCTGAGATTAGGCTCTGCCTCAACTGACTGACATGTGTAAGAAATTGTTAATAATGTCTTATATATAATAATTGAGTTTCAAATTCTCCTGAATTGTTTGACACCAAATTTGTGAATATCCCCCCCATTAGATTAGGTTTTGCACATTATTTTAATTAGCAAAAATCTATGGGGGCAGAGCTAAAGTAAACTAAATTAATTAACAAGAATTTTGATCAACACAAGATCTGCTTTGCATCATAACAGTGAGTAAAACAGCAATAACACCAATATTAACTTCAACATACAAAGTAGCAAATTATGTATAGTGTCAAATTTTATTAACATTACTGTGTAGAAATATTCCCCATAGTCATGAATACTTTTATCAAATTGTCTCTTTGTACATTGATAATATAGCCTAATTAACCAAATGCTGGGCTGTAGTAAATCAATTTAGAATCCTAGGTTGACATGTTGAGGAGGGTGTGACGTCTTCCGATGATTTGAGGTTGTTTAGGAATCAGAGGAGGAGTCTTTGACGTCCGTGCTTTCAGTAGCCTCACTTACTTCACTCATCTCTTTGCTCTCTCCTCCGCTGTCTCCATCACCCTCCTTCTCTCCATCCTGCATTGAGAGTTTCTGCACCAGATCCGTGACTGCAACTGTCTGCGACGGAGGCATCTCAGATCCCCACAGACGCACACCAGGTTTCTGCAGCTACAAAAGCATCACTACATGTTAATAATAACTGCACAACACAAGGACACTTTTGGTGAACCAGTGTATAGTGTACAAAAAATAGAGGATTTTTTCCACACACCAAGTAAAGTTTTTCAGAGGATCATTACACAAATATTTGAAAATAACAATAAAAGTAGTAAGACAGCTTGTAAAATACAGATGTTATGTTTAGAAATGTATAGACATTAAAATATGGGAAATAGTCTCATAACAAATACATTTATTAAACCTGATTCAAAAATCTGTAAGCTAATTCACATTCACAAAACTATTGACAAATGCAAAACAATTAATAAATACACAAGTGTGTTAGTAAATTTCTAAATGTTTTTACATTTATGAATTAATTGTTGAATCTGCATTTGCAAATCATCATGTGGATATGTAACGCTTTGGATGTGTGTACCCATTTTGAGACTAGTCAGATTCTAATTCACACAAGTGTTTTTTTTAAAGGATGTTCTCTTTAGTTAATCAGATGTCAGTTTTCAATCCAAACCAATCATCATATGCTTTGCCCAATGCTATCTCATAATTCTTTATAATTAAAAACACATGAAGGTAGCAGTTTTGGAGAACCGACCTGAGAGCCTAGGTTATATAATTTGATTTTATAATTTTATGCACTTTAGTTTAAAAATAAATGCACTTTAACAGCCAGGTTTTCTTTGCAATAAACAATGTAACATGATGTTTGGTTTGCATTTATTCGTTGCACCCTCTTGTGGACTGTTGATGTAAAAATCTGGCGTTCACTAGTATTTTCCTCTAACTGAAATTCTTTAGAATTTGAATATAATTAGAATTTTGGAAATTTAAGCTGCAGTGCAGACCTTTTTGGTTAAAAATGAACAAAAATCAATTATTGAGCAAGTACATAAAAAAAAATTAAAATAAATCAGTCTTCAAAACTCTCTCCTTACCCGATTTGCAACAGTAAGCTCATCAATGATTTATACATTCAGCTGTTGGGTCAGATTTTGCAGGAAAAGTCAGTTATTTGTCTCTGCGTGGTTACATCACGTCCGTAAACAGATAAAAGAAGACCGGGCTACCATATCGCGTATGTGGGTCCTGAGGATGGAGGAGTGTTTGTAGCTTGTTTTTACAAGTAGCTTGTTCTTACTTGGAATTTAAACTTCTAATCTAGATGGCTGCTTTTAAGCTAGAAAGCTTAAAAGCAGCAATAATTGTTGACATATGGGGAATAACCTGTTGTCAAAACCAAGAAACTTGTAATTGCAGAGAGCCTGCAGTTAAAAAGGGAAAGAAACAGAGCCCATGCTAAAAAGAGAAATATTGGCACGGTTTTTGAATGTTGGCGACAACTCAATGATATGAAGGGATTGAAGGCTTTTTTTTCTGCTGAACAAGTAAGACATTTCAGTGGATCAGTAGGTAGCTAGCTTGCACTTGTTTTTTGCCCTTGTTTTGCACTTGTTTTCTGCTAGCTATGAGAGAGAGCAATTCACCTCTACTCCAAGAAAATTGAATCCGCCACAACCTCCGTCTTTAAGCATTGGAGCGAATACACAACCCATACATAAACCTCAGACCAGAAGTCAGGAACCTTTTCAGCAGGCAGAGCCAGAGAAAAGTAAAAAAAAAAAAAAAAAATTATGCTTTCATATAGGTCTCTATTATTCTACTTATCTCTACTATTATTACATAATTAAATAAAAAAAATAATAATAATAAAAAAAAAAGTGGTAATATAATAAAGGTAATTTCACATTTTGCGTGTTCTTGACCTAATAGGCCTGTAGGTGACACTGACTTCATTTAACCAACTATGATAATTTCATCAAATGGTAAATCAATACAAAATGCAGCACTTAAGGGAGAGTAAACTGAACACTACTTACCATTAATACGACTTCCAATTATGAAAATTCGTACGCATGTTCGGACTGGAAAGAACAATACAAACTTTTTTTTTTCTTCTTTTAGCTATTTCACTTTTCTTAAAAAACTGGGGGAAAAAAACTGGCTTTGTAGTTTTCAACCAATAGATGATTTAGACTGGGAAATTACTGCTCCCATTCCACATTGCCCAATTAAATTTGAGCTTGCTGTGCCACATCACGATTGGTTTGTGTATGATTTAAGTGAAAATTTTATCCATGGCTTAAAATGGTTTTAAAATAACTATCATTTTATTGCATTATTTCTGTGACAAAATATCATTATCATGACAGGCCTATTACTGCGCTGCTATGTGCCTCTGTGTTCTAATTCTAAGGGGTATAATTCAGGGCGGTATGGGGGGTGGAAGCTTTCAATCGTTTCCAGTTGATGCCAAGTGAGCTCGTTGGCTACCTAAGATTTGAACAGACAGTTGAACTAAAAATACATAGCTTAAGCACAAGTGTGCTTTCCAGTTGATTAAATGATTTAACACCAATTCTCTATCCATGTTATTCTGTGTGCATTCTTACTGTTCTCCCCTTGTCTTGTGTAGCTGTACTCATACATTTAACGGATTATGACATTGTGGATTAACACTATGTATATTAAATGTTTGTAAATCCTAATATGCTATTTTTAAATCTTATGTATACAAGACACTAAAGTTTGTTTAAATTTATTTATTTATTTTACATTTTATCACAGATATCGTGATTCAAATCTCACAGTAATTATGCCACTGAAACCAGCTAATCTATTCAGATCAGCATAGACCAAATACAAAGAATGGGGTAATGATGGGCTATCAGAACACTGTTCCATAATGTGGAAAAAATCTATAACCATTTATGTTGCTAAATAACACATGCAATATTTAAGAAAAATATTACAAAAATTACTGTTATTATTAATATATTTTTTTTTAAAACATCTTTGGATTTATGAAAATTTGAGTACGAGTAAAAAGAGACTTAAATTTTTTTTTTTTAATTTAAGCTACAAGAGGTAACTTGTAAATGTTACGATTATTCAACGGTTACAGTAAAGATTAGAGATGCACCGATGCTAAATTTCTCAGCCGATGCCGATAACCGATTATTCAGAGTGATATCAGCCGATACCGATAGTTCTCCCATTTATGCCTTCTTTTAAATTAATGATAATTAATTCCACAATTCTGAAAGAAATGCTAATAAAAACTTTCTCTCCATTTCAACAAGTTGTTTCACAGTAACTGGTCTCAAACAGAAAACACATTAGTCAAATTACCATTAACTAAATTCTGAAGATTAAAGTAAGTTTTCTTAACTTGAATGTTATTAATTCATATTAACATTGAATTCTAAAAAAAAAAAAAAAAACCTCCCGTTGAGGCTCACACTCACTTGCCACAAACAAAAGCATTTCTACTTAATCACTGACATCAAACTGGTAATATATAATATAAACTTTTTTTTTTTTTTTAATATATATATTAACATTAACTGGATATGAAATATACTACTCTACAAATACATTTTTCTGTGCAATATATACTGTCAACTCATCTTCATTTAAATCTTTCAACGGTGTACTGGCGCTTTAATTCAGCACGAGCAGCACGGCAGCCAAAAAAAAACAAACCCCTGACTCAACGACAAAACTCACTCTTCACTGCTGCTCACTTCCAGTGTAACATTTTAGTAGTGCGGAGCTTACAAAGCTTACAAACTGCAGTTATGTCATCAGTCCACACAAGAGACATCATCTATACTCACAGCACGAAACCGATGCGTTTTCCCACCCTCTTTTGATTGACAGGATATAATCGGCCCTGATCATCAGATGTTTTTAAACTCCTCATCGGATCATAAACATCGGATGTTTTTAGCGTAAAAAATATCCTTTATTTATACATCGGTGCATCTCTAGTAAAGATATTGGTGTTGTTGTACAGATATCAGTATACTATTATTGATAGTTTTATCATTGTTGCTGATCTGCTTATTCATTGCTATTATTTTTTAATTCTGTGTAACGTTTTCCTAGTTAAAAGCAGGTACTGTAACAATGTATGAGCTACATTATGCCCATTTACAGCCCATGCAGGACCCTCCATTTACACCAGTACGAAGGCAAAACACTGCTTTCATAACGTGATTAATTCCTTCTACAGCCTGCACTTTGAAAAAAGTAAATTAAATAAAATTTGCGGTAATTTGCCGGTCAGAATTAATTAATTAAAATGTGTCATAATTTTCCGCCTTGGCACTTTCGACAGTGAAGTGGGAAAATGGATGTCCCCATGTATGTATTATGTTAACATCATAATACGTTAGGCAGCTAACTCAGATGAGAGATGTACATTTTCTTTCTCAAACAGTGAATGGTTTAGTCAGTGTTTTAGATTTAAACAATAAATGGATAACCTAAAGCTAATACTTGCATATACAGTATAACTCATTTAAAGGTAAGAAGTTTTACTTTGTTTATTTCTGATGCTGATGATTTATTTTATCGGATAAGACGACAAGCACATAAACTGGTGATGATGGAAACACATTTACTGAATACAACCAATTCCCAATTGTAATCCAGGCAGAATGTGGTTTGACGCTGTCCTGCACTGGATGGCAGCATATTTTGCTCCAAAATGTGTGTGTGTGAGATATATATATATATATATATATATCTTTCTGCATTTAGAGTGCCCCCACAGATTTGCAAATTACCCAGGCAATGGGCATGGGCATTTGAAATGTTGACTCGTCAGATCATAAAACATGATTCCACTGTCCATCTCATATCTCAGATGAGACCGAGCCCAGAGAAGTCGGAGGCGCTTCTGGACAGTGTCGATGCATGGTTTCTGCTTTGCATAGTAAAAGCTTTGACTTGCATCTGTGGATACAGCGGCAAATGGTGTTGATTGACAACGGTTTACCAAAGAATTCCCGAGCCCATGTCAGGATATCCATTACAGACTCATGACAGTTTAAGACAGTGACGTCTGAGGGATCGGAGATCACAAGCTTTCAGATGTGGTTTTCGGCCTTGCCCTTTTCACACTGAGATTCAACTGGATTCCTTGAATCTTTTAATTATATAGTGCACTGCAGAAGGTGAAATGCCCAAAATCCTACCGATTTGTCTTTGGGGAATGTTGTTCTCAAAGTGTTGGATTAATCGCTGACGCATCTGTTGGCAGATAGGCGAGCCTCTTGAAGGACTAGGCCTTTTTTGGAGGTTCCTTATATACTATGATTAGACGATTACCTCACCTGTTTCAGATCACCTTATTTCAACTTGACATCACTATTAGCCCTAAATTGCCCCTGCCTCAACTTTGTTGAAACGTGTTGCATGCATCAACTTAAAAAAACAGAACAAAAAAACGTTTATCTTAAAAAAAAACAAAAAAAAAACAAAACTATGCAGTTGATTAGGTAAAACAACAAATACCTTGTCTTTATATGTTTTTTTGTTTAAATACAAGTCAAAGTACATTTACAAATCACTCCTTTGTTTTTATTAGCGTTTTCCATACTGTCCCAACTTTTTCAGAATTGAGGTTGTAAATTCCTCAAGGCGCATCAAAAAAAGTCATGTATCTTTGCCTCAACAAATCATGTGATTGGATAATTGGCTCAGAAAAGAAAAAAAAAAAAAGGGCATAGAGCAAGATGCACCAGTTTCCCCTGAAGTGACAGTGTTCTCTAGACTTTTAAAAAAAAAAAAAAAAACAGCCTTCCTTTAAGATCTTTTCTTTAAAAGAACCATTGTTTGTACTGTTTCCCATAGCTGGTGCTGTTACTATTTTTCCAAAGTCCATTCTAATAAATAAATAAAAAAACCTTTATTAAAATCCCTAAGTATTCAATTGCATTAAATCATAATTGAGAATCGTTCATAAAGTTGTAAAAAAAATTTAATACTTTCTAATACCACATTCAAGCCAAAAAATTTTAAGACTTGCACGTCACTTCGATCATGCTACACGATACATCAGCTATAATGGATTGTGGTGTTCATGCATATACATCCATTTCTGGGTTTAAGTGAACTATAACAGTTTAAACCTCTAAATATGTATATGGGAAACCATAGCAATGATCCTTTTTACCATTTGCATTACCATTTGTTCCAACACTGAAAGAAAAAAAAATCCAGCATTTCCTTTCCACGACTTTCCAAAAAAGGAAAAGAAAAGAAAAAGATATCAAATTTACCAACACTCCCTCAGCAGCTGTATTAGAAACTCCACTCGCTGCAGTGTTGACTAGTTTTTTGGGTTTTTTTTGTAATTTAATGCCAGGTAATGTAACAAGGAGTGTTAAGTATACATAAATTTATTAACTTTGCTATTTTGTTATATAAACTATTGCACTGAATAATACTTAATAATAATACATTAATATATATTTCTAACTTAATTCACTTATATGCGTTAGACCATGTGGCTTTTATTTTGGTGGAAAACCACATCAAGACCTCTGTTTAGTTGGCAACAATTTTTTTTATTTTTTTTTTTACTTCACTTCTCCTTACCAGTCAGGTGAAATGCTGTAAACCTCTGCCCACAAAAATGTTTCAGATTATGCCAACATAAAACCAAATTGAATCTGGCATGTGTTGTGTCTAAATGCAGGTCATAAGCAACTCAAACTTTTACTGTGAACCGAGCCGCTCTAAAACACTGATGAGCCGCACACACCGAGTGCAACACTGTCACATGGATTTACCATTTCAAAATGCAACGTGCGAAAATAAAATCATCTTCATGGTGCATTGTTAAGACCTTTGAAACATGGATTTAAGACATTTTAAGACTCTAATGACCCACAAAAACCCAGATATTGCGCAGCCCTACGTGGAAAAGTTTCAAGCAAATTTTGGACCTACGTGGGTCCTACATGGACATACTGGCTGGGACATTGCGATGAATTGCATATTGCAGAAGCACCAATATTTTTCATAAAATTAAACTCAAACATACCTCATCTGCCATCTGTGTAAGGTTCCTCTTCATTGCATATGCATCTTCACCATCTGCATAGTATTTTGGCTCTACCTCACTTATTCTAGAGTAGAGTAGATCATGAATATCTTTCACATAAAGCAAAGGAAGTTTAACAAAAAAAAAAAAAAAAAAAAAAAAAGCAAGATACTTACTGAAATTTGAGTGTGTTGGAGTACAAATGAAGGGCTGCCCGATTACTGAAAAAGCAATGCAGTAAGATTTTATATATATTTATACATACATACATACATACATACATACACACACACACACACACACACACACACACACACGGGCTGCACGATTATGGCCAAAATGATAATCACGATTATTCTGATCAATAATGAGATCACGATTACGCATTGATTTTAGGGACAACATATTTTTATTGCACTTTCATATTTAAAGGGTCATGAAACCTCCCTCTTTCAGCTCAAATCTACCTTTCAATATTTTTGAAAAATGCAACTTAAATGGGCGTGGATGGCTGTGCAAAGAAGGGAGGGGGAGTGGGCATGGCAGGGAAAGGCAGGGGAGGGCGAGCCTTCAGAACACTCACAATAAGGATTGATAGTGACAAAGTTTGCAGACGAGGCAGAGGACTTCTCTCCTCCTGAATCCCCAGGGCTAAATGAAAACAATAGCTAGCAGTGCAGGTCCTCTGCCCTATTTATTTAAACTAGAGATTCACCGACGTATCGGCCGATAAAGGCTATTTTTCCAGCTATCGGCCGATAGTTTAAAAACATCCGATGATCAGGGCCGATTGTATCCTGTCAATCAAAAGAGGACGTGAAAACACATCGATTTCGTGCTGCGTGTAAAGAAGATGTCTCTTGTGTGGAATGATGACAAAACTGCAGACTAATGTTTGTAATCTCTGCACCGTTAAAATTTTACGACGCAGAAGTTTCGGAGTCGAGTGAATCCCTGCCCTCCCGCTGCCCGCTTGCCCTGAATTAAAGGGCCAGTACACCGTTGAAAGATTTAAAGAAGTGTGTATATTGTGTGTAGAGAGAGAGAGAGAGAGAGAGAGAGAGAGAGAGCGCGCAGGCAGCACAGAAAAATATATTTGTAGAGTAGTATATTTCATATACTACGTATGAATAATTAAGAGACAGCATCTCATAGGATAAGAACACGGAGGTTCATGAATAATTGGGACACTGACACGTCATCGAAGTACTATAGTACATTGCCATGTCACTGCCTGTAACGTGTGACAGGACGAGATTTTAAACCAGGAAGACGAAAACAGCGGAAAAAAGCTCAAAATTAACAAGTTTTCCCCTACAATTAAAATTAATGGATGCTAAGATTGTCTTTTATGATGTGCGATAAGAACACCTGTTAAGATCTCAGAAAATGTAGTTTAGTGTTTCATGATGCTTTAAATAAACAGACCACTGCTTTCACCTCCATGTTGTGCTACATTCCTGCTAATGTACAAATCTTCGCATCTCCTAGAAGAAAGATATATTTAAAAAAAAAAATAAAATTGTACCCAAAATATAGGATAAGTAAAAATAAATATGCTATCAACCAAATGAAAACATGCATTAAAATATAACAATATGCAACCAAATGAAAACAATTCAGGCATATGCAGAAAAGGCAACAACAGGAGGAGAGACGCAGCCAAATCACACAATAGAGTGGTGCAGGGATGATGTCATTTTGTATCGGAACCCGGAAGTTAGCATCACACCGGTTCCCTCGATAAAAACCCAATAGGATTTTCCCCATAGGCTTTTGGATTGCTGTAAAAAAAAAAAAAAAAAGCTCTGTGATCAACAAAAGTTTACAATACTAACATGTTTTGTCCATCAAGATCAATTGTGAAAATGAACACAACTTTTATGAAGTTTGAAGCCTAAATACAATCGCCAGAAATAAAAGCTAACCGTATGATATAAACAAACTACACCACGGTCGCTCCACTTCAACATCACCATCACCAAGCTTCCGACCATTTTTCCAAACTTGATTTAAAAACATCAAAAGTCGTCTTCAACTGGTTTCATGAACATGACAGCATGACAGTG
>JANDJT010000050.1:10219853-10234732 GCA_024331685.1 Stegophilus panzeri
TAATTTTGAAACTGGAGAAGTCATTATAAGTTGCATTTTCAGTTGAATTTGGGGAAACCACTTGAAGCATTCGTTATTTTGAACTATTTCAATAGCTTTTGTTTGATTTGTTCATTGCAAACAGCTTAAAGTCTGTAAATTTTGACAATAAACCTGATTTGCAATGGGGGTTGAATCATTTTCATTTTAACTGTATACTGTACCAATGTTGCAGAGAGAGAAAGCAAGACAGACTGGATGTGTGAGTCTGAAGTGCTGTGTTCAGCATTCTCTCTTCCAAACAGGGGCCATGTTCCCTAATGACTTCAGCAGATGCTACATACTCCAGTTTATGCTAATCTCCATACCACTGCCTGTGCTGGTATGTCTTGGCAGAATTATGTGAATAGTATGCAATAAGAACAATTTGCAATAAAAAACTATTTTAAATTTCATTTAGATATGATTCCACTTGATCCGGAAAGGACAAAAGGATCTCTTACAGGATCTTTGTATAGTTATGTAGCTCTCTGTTCTCTGTTTTACTAAATTTCATACATGAAGGATTCATTCATGGGGAAATGCATCTAATACTATACATTCAGCTCAGCCAGAACCTTCTGACTTTAGGAAAAATATTCAATCATCTGCAAATGTATAGAAAATATTTACAGAGCTTAGCAACTAGTTCAAAAGAATAAATAATAAACAAAACACCTTACAAAGCAGTGTTACACATTTTAGAAGCTGTTGCTTGAAGGTTAGATGTTAGCAAGATTAAGGTTACAGCATGTCCACACATGTTCTGTCTGAGAAGGGAAAAATGTTTAGGAAAGGTGTGACGAGGCCTGAGGCAATCAACCGAACATGTGTAAATGTTGGAGAAC
This sequence comes from Stegophilus panzeri, assembly GCA_024331685.1. Lineage (NCBI taxonomy): Eukaryota > Metazoa > Chordata > Actinopteri > Siluriformes > Trichomycteridae > Stegophilus > Stegophilus panzeri. The sequence continues at coordinate 10,220,720 of JANDJT010000050.1, forward strand.
TAAACTTTGAAGAGAGAGAAAGAAAAATGGAGGAGAGAGAGAGCGAGAGAGAGAGAGAGATTCTGAAGAGGGATTTACAAGCACAAGGTTTTATAGAAGGGAATGAAGGAACTGAGCTGCTGTCAGCTCGCAATGACCTCCTTTGACCCTTATCAGGTTCCCTTCCTCTAACAGCATTTTAAAAAATAACTGAATCAGTTGTGCTTTTTTTAGAGCATGGCTGGTCAACACAGCGAGCCTGATCCTGGTTCAGTGTTTCCCAGTGCACTCTAAGATGCTTAATGGTGCAGACTTTCTGCTGAGTCACGGGTATTTTATTTTCCCTGAATTTCACGGTAATAAGTACATACAGCTCCTAGCCTATATGTGATATCATATAGCTTTATTGTTATTATTAGCAGAGCGATCATAGCTAACATTAGGCTACCTGACTGCAACAGCACAGGATATAAACCTTGTTTTCATTATTTTAAGTGATAAAGTAGGTGCATGGCTAAGGTTTACTCCCTGCTCTTTATTATTTTTTTCTGCATAGAGGGATGTTGTTTTCATCACAGTGTTCCACTCTGAATCACTTGCATATTAACCCTTTAACGTCATCCAAGGTTTACTTGATGGAATTCTGAGTTGATCGTTTTGTTTACACACCTTCCTCCACATGGTATATTTTCACTTTGGTCAACAGTTACGTACATTACTCACAGTGACTACCTGCTGATAGTGGTGCCAGGGGGATTTAGTCCTTGCTTCATCTCTACCTAAAGACAGTGATGCAGAGGCGCTTTGGTATTTTAGTCAATCCAGCTCTCTCACCTGCTCATTTGTACACTCTGTTCAAATGGATCAGACTCCAAAGTTTCAACTTTCATGCAAATACCTCTGTAAACACCATCATGCTCGTCAGTGTATAGCTCGCTAACTAACCAAGTGTCTGAGTCATACAACTGTGTCGTATAGCTGCTTTTGAGTCCAGTGTTTGTTAGTTTATCAGTTTTTTAGTGAAAACTGACAGTTGTCCTGTATGTTAAAGATTTCCCCCTATTAAACACCACTGTAACTGAGCTAGCAATGTCCCCCTGTGAGATGAGCATGACACACAGCTGCTAGCATCTCACAGGAATACAGTTTTATTTGCATTATTTTTCAGAATTGTAGAATTAATTATTATTAATTTAAAAGAAGGCATAAAAGGCAGAACTATCGGTATCGGCCAATGTCACTCTGAATAATTGGTTATCGGTATCGGCTGAGAAATTTAGTAATCGGTGCATCTCTAATTATTATTATTTGAACAAAAAACATGATGCTGTGTCAACAGAAACATGAAGCTCTACACATTCTGTTCTCTCTCTGTCCTTTTCTCTACCTCTCTCCATTTCTCTGTCTCATTCCCTTCTCTCAGAACGACTGATGTGTCAGATAGAGGGCTGGATGGATTTCCTGTCTCTTGGAGCTTTGGTGACTAAGCACTTTGTAGTGCACAGGAAGTGTGCTGTCCAGTCGTAGCCCAGATATCCCAAGAAGCTGAGTCACTCTTTGTAATCATTCCCCCACCCTGCTGCTATGCACACAGACATCTACATGTTCACATGCACAAAAAAACCAACACCTGTCTTTACACACACTCTAATAGAGAGGTGCAGGGATGACGTCATTTTGTACCAGAATCCTCACACTGGTTTCCTCGACAAAAACCCATAAGTTTTTTTGGATTATCGCAAAAAATAAGCTCTGTGATCAGCAAAAGTTTACAATAGTAACATGTTTTGTCCATCAAGATAATTTTCACAAATGAACACAACTTTTATGAAGTTTGAATTGGCAGAAATAAACAGCTAACCGTATGCTGTAAACGAACAACACAACGTCACCAAGCTTCCGATAACTTTTCCAGACTTGATTTAAAACATTTTCCATAATACGGATTTACTCTGTGGATGAATCTTCATCCACCTTTTTTTCTTGGGGGGGATTGTGCACAGCACAGTTTTTTCCTGTTCGGTGTGATGACATTTAATGCCCCAGACAACGTGTGCTGTCCCATTTAGCAACATGTTAACAACCGCCTTTTTCAATACATGTAAAAGCTTTAAAAAAATCACGAGTGGGGTATTACTGGTGTATTTTATGTCATAGAATAAAACATGAAAATATTTTGAGCTTGTGTTCACCACAGACCTTATTTCAGGCTTTTAACCAAAATCCCATTCAATAAACCCATTGACTTCGGGACGATGGAACCGGAAGGGAGAAAATGCTAACTCGTTTCTGGGTTTTGGCATTACAAAATTACGTTATCCCTGCGCCACGCTACGGTGACTGGCTGCAAGTTTAGGAACCGCTTGATTTAATATGCAGCGGAGTTTCCTATGAGCAGAGAACAAACTTTAAACGTCAATATCGCAGTCGATCATGTTAATGTAATCAAGATCAATATTCAATTAATTGAGCAGCCCTAACATATACACATACATACACAAACACCGTACCTCTTTCTAACATGAAGAGACACATATTTAGCATTGAAGTTCTCAATCATGGCTCGACTGGCCTGGTCCATTAACTTCTGAGCGAGACCAAGTCTTCTGTGGGAACGTTTAACTGCCTATATGAGAATACACATTAATACATTAACATACATAAACATGGAGTTAAAAGAGATTACAATTCAAACAACAGAGGACTGAGACAATTGTCATTGGGACAACTTTTTTTTTCTTCCTTTTACTCACTAATGATGTAATATGTCCATGAGGCACATCATCTGGATCCTCCTCCCTGCAAAGTAAAAGACAAATACTATTACAATTTTAAACTTGATGGCATATGTACATAATCAAAAAAAAAAAAAAAAATTTTAACTTACATTTTGGCCAGAACATATCCAACTATCTTTCCATTCTCATCCTCAGCTATATAGGAAAGCTACAATACAAGCCTTTTATCAACCACAGACACAAACATACACGAAGAACATGATTATTTTCAAATTGTTAGGTTTGCTACAGACCTGTGGCCAAGACAGTCCATGGTAAAAATAGTATTTCATTTGGTAGTTTTCTGGAAGACATAGCAGGTTGCAGTGCTGCATGTTCATCAAATCCTCTGGCTACAAATAAAACATTGTACAAAAATTATTTGGGAGACACGCGTGGATACTCACTGACTGAGTATTCCTGTGCGCACGCTTTCCATACAAAGCTAATGCTAATGCTTAGCTAGCTAGATAACTACAACTTTTTTTTTGCAAACACGTTATTGGTAATTATTTCAGTACACATTAACGCTCTAGGCAGCGATAGCAGTATCAATCGATCAGAGCAGCTAGTTTGCAAGCTAACTTAGTGAATCTTATTTGGGAACAACAATCGGTCTATCTCGCTATAGCGTCAGTTAATGTGGCCGCTTAGCCCTATACCAAATACTACAAGGCCATTACTCACCCGCGCATTGCGAATATTCATTCTGAAAAGTTGCTGACTTATACTATATCCGTACGGAGTAAAATATATTAGTTACAGACAAATTTGCACAACTAAACCCGTTTTTTAGATATATATATATATATATCAAAATGACTTCATCGCAGCTAACAGGTATTACTGCAAAATAGGCCCAATAACAATACTCGCTACCGCTAGTTGGCGCGGTGGAAAGTTGATGCATTAAATTTAAACTCGCATGCGCAGTGGTTTGCGCATGCGTTTTGTCCATGTGAACGATGCATGCATGAAAACTCGGAACCTACTTCCCATATCCCGATAGCACAGATACGTCGCGGAGGCGTCTGTGAAAGAGCGGAGCATCTGATAAACATCGCATTCCTTTATAATAGATGGAACGTTGTTAGTTTTTAAACGAGCCGTCTTCCTTACCTCTAAACGACGTCCATACGATGAAGCTTCAACATTGGAAATCTCATCATGTTGGTGCTGCCATGCATCACCGGTGGCTCGGAGCGAGCAAGCAGATCAGCAGAGAACTCGAGTTTTTAATGTAATAAAAAAAATCACTTAAAAATTATATTCTATAAAATGCATATACATTCATGGCTCATTTGTTCACATTTGATCGGCATTTAACTATTTGGCAAGCATTGAATAAAAACCATATTCTACAATTTATTCCAAGTACGTGCATATAGTATGTGTAAAAACAAAAGCAGTGCCGTCATGCCCTTCTTTAGAGATTTTGTGTCGATTAGTTTCACTTGTCCATTTGGTCTTACTATATTAATATTTACGAGAGGGCACCTACACTTAAACTGCGTGTTTACTTTGCACAGGATAATAGAATACATCAAAAAGACGCTCGTGATGGCATAAACTGGCATAAAGTTGGCTTGACGTTGGGCGTTCGATATTCGCAGATATTCGCAAATTAAGGGACCGTCTCTAAAGTTACATACGACATTAGTATACACGTCTCTAACTTCAATAGCATTTGAATAGAATGACTTATAGTCACACAACCAACTAAAGTTGTAAAGTGTTCATGTAGGTGTCTGCTATAACGCACACCTTTTACATTTTTGATATTTAATAAATTAAACTATTAAATCATATGTAAACATTGCCATGCATTTCACTACCGAGTGGGCTCATACACAAAATATACAATAATTGAAAGCTCAATAGCATTTGAAGGGAATTGAAGGGAGTCGCTGCGAGTTGCTCTATGTGTGAACGTACCTTCAGAGCGATTCAATTATTCATATTCAGTTTTGGCTAGGAGTTGCTCGTTCACGCTTTTAGACTCTGCTTTTGGTAATTAAAGAGGCGTACTCAAGCTGTGAAGCACCCCCACCACAGTACTTTAGAACTCAGAAACTTTGAAAACTTCTGCATCTGCAGGAGCATCAGCCCTCATGTGAAGACTGAGCTCGTGTAAAAACCTATGAGTCTACCTGCACAAGTCCACCAAGCAAGGACACCGACAAGACCCCATTTACTCCAGTAACTAGCACTTTCTTTCTCTCTCTACCTCTTTTCTCTCACTCTTTCTGTTAACATGCTACCATGTGTCATCAGTACATCCCTTTTGTTTACCACAGGCACAGGCCATGGTGCACTCACAGAAAAGTACGCAATTTAGACAACCCATGCTCTCTGCAGGTAGCCTCAGCAGACTCGGTCTTGTTCTCAATCAGGCTATGGAAATGCCAATCATCCATCAACAAGGCTAATTTAATTCCTGCCTTTGCCACCCACTCCAGCCTCGGTGTGCTGGCTCTTACTGAGACCTGGATCCAAACGGAGAACATTGCAACACCTGCTACCCTGGCCTCCAATTTCTCCCACACCTTGTACCCAATCAGGTGAGGGGTGGCACAGGTTTGCTTCTCTCCAAAACATGGAAATTTACATCTCTCTCTCCCCTTGCTCCAACACTTCCTTTGAATTTCATGCTGTTACCATTACTGAACCTGACAAACTGCACTTTATCATTTTATATATATCGTCCACCAGGTCAACTGGGCAAGTTCAACAAAGAGCTTGACATACTGCTGTCCACTGTCTCAGGTGATGGAACTCCTTTTGTGGTCTTTGGTGACTTCAACATCCCATCCACCTGTTCTCCTGCCCACATTTGACCTCAAACAACTCCCCACCCCAGTGACTCACAAAGCCGGCAAACAGCTCGACCTCATTCTCACACGTAACTGCACCACAGAAAATCTTCTTATTACTTTTCTCCACATTTCTGACCATTTCTTTATCCGGTTTTCTATTTCCAGTTGTCTTTATCCAGTTTTCATGCCCCTCACTACCTCCACCTTTAATCTCCTTTTGTTGTAATTTTCGCTCCCTTTCCCCTAACACGCTTTTCCTCCATAGTCACAACCTCACTTCCATCTAATAGCCACCTCTCCTCACTGGACTTGAACACAGCAACAGACATGCTATGCTCCACTTTAACATCTTCTTTTGACAGTATCTGCCCCCAAACCTCCAGACAGGCTCACATGTCACCCCCTAGCCTTTGCCTCTTGCAAGCTCTTCACAATGACTGGACCAAGTTCAGGGTAGCAGAAAGGAAATGGGGTAAATCAAATGATCTGACCTACCTAACCAATTACCAAACTCTTCTGTCCTCTTTTTCTCACAGTATCTCTACCGCTAATACCGCATACTACCAGGAGAATATTGGCAGCTCTACTAACACTCGTACTCTATTCCTCTTCTATTCTGTTCCTCTAACCCTCTGTCCCTCTCCTCCTCTTTCCCTACCTCTCTGACTACAGAGGACTTTGCCACTTTCTTTTCCAACAAGGTTACATCAATCAGGAACCAGTGCTCCAACCCAGACACCAATAGACAGGAATCTCCTAAATGCAACTCTCAACTCTCCTCCTTCTCCCCTCTTTCAGAGATGGATGTCTCCAAGCTCCTTCTATCTCCAGTCTACACTCTCACAAATGACGTGTTAATATCCTACACACTTTGTGTTATTACTATTTCAACATGTGTTAAATTATCCAATAAATGTGTTTAAAAAAATCACACGAATGACCAACACATGTTAAATTATTGTCCAATCATGTTGCGGACTCTGCTGCCGACATCATAATTCAACTCTAAACTCGCCTCAAAGTGAATGTTCGTTGCTTTGACCTTTTGATTGTGACAGCGGAGTTGGAGTCCTGAGGCGAGGAAATGAAATGATCACAGGTAAGTTAGCATTCGTCACTATTTAGCGTTAATGCTGCTGAAAATGCCTGTCAGAGTTTGTGATATTTAGGCAGGGAGCTCTCGAAAATGTATTCATTGGAACACATTAACTTGGCGAGTGATAATTAACTTTACCTATAGTGACGGCTTCAAAAGGATGGGTTAGGCCCATGTTTCTTCATGCATTCGGTGAATGTTAATGCTGGTTAACAGGTGCAGACAGTCAGTGGCTAACGGAACTTAGCTAGCTCAGTAATGTTGAGGGCAAAAGTTCTTATAGTGCAAAATAGACTGGTCCTTGACCTACTGACTGCTGAGCGCAGAAGCGTTTGTAAGATGCTCAACACCTTGTGCTGTTTCTAAATTCCTGACAACTCGCGCAGCGTTACTGATATTATTAAACACATAAGGGAAGCCATAATGGTGCTATCGCCTGCTGATGACTCATGGTTTTCATGGTTCTCGTCTCTATGGGACGGTTGGGGCTATTGGCTCTTACGCTCCGTCCTGCCTGTTTGCTTGATCATATCACTCATTCTAATGTTTCTGCCTTGTTTTATACAGTGCCTTATGTCCCTCGTCTGACACATTGGCCATTCCTCGACACATAACTCTGTCTTGTTAGCTGAACAGTACATGCCTGCCTAACACTCTGCTATGCCCTTTATGTTGTCCCGACCCTTTGTAAATGCCATAGAGGTGATTGTCTTTTAAGGGAAATGATGACTTGGGGCAGGTGCAGCATGTGCAGGTCCTGTTGGGACCTAAGAGGGCAATGATAAGTTCCACATAACTTATGCATTCTTCCTCTCTCGCTCTGTCTGTCTCTCTCTGACAGCCTGTACATCTCCTCATCTAAGTACACACAAGTCTGTGTTCTGACACAGTAAGCTCTATGTTCAAACAATGATGTAACTCTTCCTCCTTTTCTGTATATATAATCTGATAAATTCAGCATTAGACTAAGAAGCTTTCACTGAAAGCTTTCAAGAAGTCTGTGTGACTTCTTCCCGAGCTCGGTACCTAGAGGGTAAACAGCATTGTGGGTCCAAGAATTTATTTCTGAGGCCAGTATCAGTGAAATCTTAACACAAGGTTAACGTGACAAAAAGAGAGGATGGGGTTTAGGTTGTAATGCTTTCCACTATCTCTGGAATGTGAGTTGACTTACATTGATTCATTTAGCAGACGCTTTTTAGGTTGTGCAAAAAAATTGGCAGTGAGGTGCTAAAGGCGGGAAAAGAAATACTCGCAAGCTAGATACTCCTGGTGAGTCTACAGTGCCATTTTGTTCATTGGGAGAATGGATGTTACATTTCCAAAATTACAAAAATTGGGATTCTGTAACACAATTTCACAGTTGAAGCCCAAAAACATTTGTTCATATTTTGTAGTTAACATCAAACCAACACTCTTTTTGCTCTTTTACAGCTTTTCAAATGGAAGGGAGTGGGACTCCTGTCTTCCCAGATGGCAGGGAGATTTGTAAGAAGATGCATCGACTCCAATTCTTACATCTGTCAAATGATTAAATGATTGTAATAAATGTCACCTGAATTTCATGCAATTGTTTATTTTGTGAGCATTTTCGTAGAATTTTAGCATACAAACAAATTGGATTTTAGTATAATTGTAGGGGGGGGAAGTATAAACAATACATCTGTTATTTTTTGAACACATCTTTGTGTGGAAATGTACTAATACACTGATTGTGTTGAAAACAGCACAAAATGTGTCGTCCTTAACTAGACACACAGTTTTAAGTGTGTAGGCATCACCAGAACAGCTCTCCGCTGGGTGGAATCCTATCTCTCAGGCAGATCCTTTAAGGTATCATGGAGAGGAGGGGTGTCTGAATCTCAGCAACTCATAACTGGGGTTCCACAGGGGTCAATTCTGTGTCCACTGCTCTTTTCTATTTATACTACATCTCTAGGGCCTATGATTGAGTCTCATGGCTTCTCATATCACTGCTATACTGATGGCACTCAGCTCTATTTGTCCTTCCAGCCTGAAAATCCATCAATCTCAGCATTCATCTCTGCCTGCCTGTAACTTTGTTATAGATTTTTTATTTTATTACATCTACATTATTAAGTCAGTACAACAAACATTTAGATTCCCAAACATCAATTTTCAAACACCAGATTAAATGTTACAGAAAAATGTTTGAAAGCAGCATATTACATAAGAGACCACTTTTCAGACAAAAAAAACACAATAAAGACTGCTGGGTTTTGCTGCAAAAACAAGACGCAAGTGTGACAGTCAAAGTCTCCAGAAGAATTGTGGCTAGTTCTGTGCAGCAATAGCTGCATCTAAATGTTTCCGGTAATTGTTGGTCAGTACTGCCCATTGACTTGGAGGAATCTTAGCCCATTCCTCAGTACAGAACAGCTTCAACTCTGGGATGTTGGTGGGTTTCCTCACAAGAACTGCTTGCTTCCATCCTTCCTCAACATTTCTATAGGATTAAGGTCAGGACTTTGACTTGGCTATTCCAAAACATTAACTGTCTTTCTGCATGACCCACTTTCTCCTGAGATTCAGTTCAGGTACAGATGTCCTGACATTGTCCTTTAGTATATAATAATAATAATTCAGAATTCATTGTTCTATCAATGGTGGTAAGCCGTCCTGGCCCAGATGCAGCAAAATAGACCCAAACCATGACATTAACACCACATTTCATGAAATAGATGGGCATTTATAGATAAAGTTCTTATGCTGGAATACAGTGTTTTCCTTTCTCCATACATAATACTTCTCATTTTAAACCAAGAAATTCTATTTTGGTCTCATCCATCCATAAAACATTTTTCCAATAGCCTTCTGGCTTGTCCATGTGATCTTGAGCAAACTGCAGATTCACATACTTTTGCCACTCACAGATATGAAATATCGGATCAATTTCCTCAGTGCATTAAATTACCAAGTATAATATTTTTTGTCTCATTTGTTTAATTCAGATGTCTTTTAGTATGTGTGAAATTCTGATGATGTTTTAGGTCATATTTATTTGGAAATATAGAAAATTCTAAAGGATTCACAAACTTTCAATCACCACTGTATATTTGAGTATACAGAATTTACTGTTAATTTTCTTTATTTTTTAAATCTGCAGCAGGATAATAGCAATGTGTATGTGTATGCACAAGTAGTGTATATAATGAATATGATATTAACTCTTTAGCAAGTCATCATACTTTGTTACCATAGTACTGCAACTAGTTTCACTGAGAGATTTAGTGTTGACAGTCAAACTACCCTCAGTACTATGAGGTATAACAAATATCAGGTGTTTTGTGAAAATATATTATATCACATGTATACATTGTATCACTACATCAATGTGTAGTCCTCCAGTTCTGGAGGACCAGACTGATCTTTCCGGTGTTGAATATCCAAAGCTTTTGGATAGTATAATTTAAATATATTCACTTGTGAATTTTTTATAGGATAAAAAAAATTATAGGAACTAGGATAGCTTCCTAGTTCCATGTTGTACTAAGCATAAAAATCCTAAATAACATTGCTTTATTCGCCAAGGAAAATTTTACAACAAAATGTTATGTGCACTTACCAGAATTGGTGCTTGGAGGCTTGTCCCCCATATCCACTGAAATTTATTGGACTTTCAATTTTACACTTAGAGTGAGCACTATCTTCATGATCTAAGGCCGTGGATGTTTGGCCCTTTTTTCAGCCTAACGATGCCTCACTTCACTGGCCATAACAGCTCTTTGGACTTCATATTGGAAGTTAACAGAAACAAAGTCCAAATGCCACACTTGAAATAAACATTAGACCTTTTATCTACTTACTTGTAAGTAAAATAATGAGGGAATAACACACCTGGCCATGGAATAGCCAAGCAGCCAACTGCCCAATTACCTTTGTCCCTTAAAAAGTTGGGGCCACATATAAAAAGTGCTGCAACACTGTTTACCCGATTTGGATGTAAATACCCTCAAATTAAAGTGGAAAGTCTCCATTTTCATTAGTTATTTCCAATTCCAATATACGGAGTTAGACAGCCAAATACAATAAATACAATTTAAAATAATTTTTTCAATGTCCACATACTTAGGAAACTGACTATAGTACCATTTTTCTTTTCCCATGTCTGCAATGTAATGCAATAAATGCACTAGCTATGATGCCAACAGACAGAACAGTGTTCAGGCACTGTGTGCACACCCTCTCACCCCTGTCTTTCTGAAGAAAAATCATCTACTTTATGCTGTGTGGATTCCTTTCTTTTTAAATAATTTCTAAAATATTAATAGTTATAATAAACATTTGAGTTACATTTAATATTGCTGTGGTGGCTTTATTTTGTTGCTTGTATTAGTCAGTCAATAATTTTATTATTGAATGATTAAAACAATCTACAAGTCTGTGAAAAGAAGAGAAATAAAACCAGCTCAACCAAACAGGCTTTATTTCCAGTTCATACAAATGAATGTATTCACTATGAACTATATGGTATCCACTGACTAATGAAAAAAATGTCACATATCTTTAAAATCATTCTGGCCTGTAGGATTATTACACAGTTTTAAATGAGTAACCATTTCAAACAATATAAAAGAAAAAACATATGCTTGTACTACTGTTCATATCACTGGAGCACGTGATTGTATTCTGCCAAATAACAGTACATAAATACAGTGCTCTGCATGCCCTCCCTGAATAGAAGATGTACACAGCATCAAATGGAGACAGAGATGAGAAAGCCATCAGTCATGTGAGAGGTTAATTGCATGTATATGAAGTGAGAGAATAGAATAATGGAAAGAGAAAAAGAGGGAGATATCCAACAGTGTCGAGTGTGACTCAAGTCATGTTTGCATGAAGACTTGTTTGTATTTCAGGCAAAGATGGTTTCTTCCCTCCTTTTCTTAGTGAGAATGGTGCCAGGCTTATGCTGGGCATCAGGGTGGTTGGCGAGCTCAGGTGGGCATGTAGACACAGGACTCTCCAGTATGGCTTGCTTCAGGTCATAGAACACAGACGAGTCCTCTTTGGTCAAGAAGGTCATGGCTACCCCACTCTTTCCAGCACGACCCGTTCGGCCAATACGATGGATATAGTCTAGTAGCACAGAAACAACTCAAATGTTACTTTCAAGAACATTCTACATTATATGCTCAAAAGTATGTGCACACCTGCCCATTACACCAACCATGCCAATTCCAAAATCATGGGCATTAATGTGGAGTTACTCCCCCTCTGCTGTTGTAACAGCCTCAACTCTTCTTGGAAGGCATTGCACTACATCTTAGAATGTGCCTACAGGGATTTATAACCATTCAGCCACAACAGCATTAGTGATCAGTGGGGCTGAGTTCAGGGCTTGGGCCATTTGAATTCTTCCACATGAACCTTAGCTAACCATGTCTTTATAGACCTTTATTTTGTGCACAGGGGCACGGTCATGAGGAAAAATCTTAATGCTACAGCATACAAATAGATTCTACATTAACTGTGTGCTTACAACTTTGGGCAACAGTCTAGGGAAGGCCCACATATGGGTGTGATGATCAGATGTCCACAAACGTTTGGCCATATAGTGAATGTCACATCACTTCAGATTTGTTAGTGTCATTGGCAATTACAAAGTAACAGGGTGAAAAGAAAGACAATCCCTGTCACATCAACTCTTCTATTTTTACACTCATCTATCATGAGAAACAATAAGTACTGTTTATTCTTTAAATATTGATTATTTGTTAGCAATTGAGATGAAGAGGGTAGAGAAAAAGGGAGCAGAGAAAACTCACCCTCAATATTCTTGGCCATGTCGTAGTTGAGAACCATGGAGACATCCTGGATATCAATACCTCTTCCTGCCACATCCGTAGCCACCAGGATATCCTTGGCTCCAGCCTTCAGGTTGGACAGAGCAAACTCTCTCTGCTCTTGTCCTTTACCACCATGAAGTGTACAAGCATTATACTGGGAAGAAAAGTAACTGAGGTAAGGAGGGAATTTAGGTGTATCTGCTTTCCTCAATGCAGTCAATGCAAAATAAGGCATGAAAGTGGCATGTGATTAGAGTTCACATAAAATTATATTATTCCATCCACAGTGCAACAAGTGTAAGACAACCATGATGTACAAAAATACAATTTTACTGCAATGGCAAGTCTAGCATAATATAACAAATACACAGGACATTAAGCAAACACTATACAAGCAGCTGGATTTAATTACAGAATTGTTCGGGTGAATCACAGCAGCTTAGGATCATCATATTATAGAGTATTTTTTTTTTTTTTTTAGATTACATTCAGCTTTGTCATTGTACAAGTACAAGCCAATGAAATGGAGATAGCATCTAACCACAAGTGCAAAATAGCCAAGTAGCACTAAGTGTGTAGTGCAAGAAGAGACAATGATGTTGGGTAGCAGTAAAGTACAAAAGTGATGTGCAAATGGAATGATATGGCCTGAAAATTGTGCAAACGGCATACATGAGTAATGAAGTCAATGTCAAGAATCATGAATTAATGAATAAAGTGTACAAAATAGAATGTTAAATCCAAAGACATAAGACTACAGTAACTGAATGTAAGGTGGAAGTAGAAGAATGTGCAATACTGCAAATTGTATCAAGTTAGTTCATGTGCAAAAGTAGAAGTATGCTTGCAGAAAGAAGTATGTGCAAACTGTGTAAATTAAAAGTGCAAACAGCATTAGGGGAGCTGGAGGAAGGAGGATTAGCAATGTTGTGAGGAGTTCAGCAGATTGAATGCTGAGGGGAAGCAGCAGTTCCCTAGCCTACTGACGTGACCATGAAAGCTTCTGTAGTGCTTCCTGGATGGAAGAAGAGTGAACAATCCGTGGCTGGGGTGAGAGAGCTCCTTGATGATGCCACAGACCTGCTGTGTGGCATCTCTGGGCACCAGCAATATGTTGGGTGGTTTCACCACCCGCTGGAAACCCTTCCAGTCAGAGACTGAGTAGCTTCCGTACCACATTGAGATGCAGTTCGTCAGTCTGCTCTCAATGGTACAGCTTACTAGTATCAGAGTACATACAGTGGTGATTGAAAGTTTGTGAACCCTTTAGAATTTTCAATATTTCTGAGTAAATATTACCTAAAACATCATCAGATTTTTACACAAGTCCTAAAAGTAGATAAAGAGAACCCAATTAAACAAATGAGGCAAAAGTATGTGAACCCTTTGCTTTCAGGACCTTTTGTGACCCCCTTGTGCAGCAATAATTGCAACTAAACTTTTCTGGTAACTGCTGACCAGTCCTGCACATCGGCTTGGAGGAATTTTAACCCATTCCTCAGTACAGAACAGCTTCAACTCTGGGATGTTGGTGG
>JANDJT010000050.1:10234832-10245838 GCA_024331685.1 Stegophilus panzeri
TCACGCACACTCACACACACACTCACACACACACACTCACGCACACTCACACACACACTCACACACACACACTCACACACACACACTCACGCACACTCACACACACACTCACACACACACTCACACACACACACTCACACACACTCACGCACACTCACACACACACTCACACACACACACTCACGCACACACACACACACACACACACACACACACACACACACGTGTAGTATACACCATCCCCAGTACAGTATTGTAACACAAGGCCAATTGGTTTTTTTGCTAAACCCTGAAGACATTTGTGTTTGAGATAAAAGACGAATCTGAGACAGACAGATCGAGCAGAATTTAGACGAGTTAAACAACATGCCACCATTTTGGTTGAACCCACCCATTTTTTCATGTGGTCAAAAATATTGGAACATGTGACAGGTGTGTTTTTAGAGTGATTGTTTAAACAATAAATAGCTCTGAACATCTACTCTTGGTTTTATCCTTCAGTTTCTCCTGTGAAGACTGCGTTCGTTGTTAAAATGGATAAACCAACATGAAGATCAGAGAGCTGTCTCTGGGGGAAGAGCGAGAGTCTATCGGAGGCACTGCACAAACATTATGAATATCCAGTACAACAGTATGGACTGTCCTGAAAACAGCTGATGACAGAAACATTAGGAGAGCTGTGAAGGAAAATCCAAAAGCAACAGTCACTGATATGTTTATTAATGACAGTTCTTCATGCTAATAAAGTTTGTTCAATTGAATGGACATCAGCTGCAGCAGGTGAAGGTATGAGTCCACCGCTCCGAGTCTACAGAAACATCTTATCTGACCATTTACATCAAATTACTGTTCCAATGGTTTCAGAGAGACTGTATCCCTCTCTCTCTCTCTCCCTCTCTGAGTGTTGAAGGAGAAGTGCAGTGGAGTGATTTATTCTCTCTGTCTGCGCTGTGTGTACATTGATGGATTAGTAGTTGAGCATTTTATACTTTTACCTAAATGTTTTTTCCCTTCGTTTTAGGAAAAAGTGCTGATTTATGATCATGTATTGTCTCTCAGTTCGGCACACTTTCATTCTCTCGTTCTCTCACTCCTTTAACTTCTCTTACTCTCATTCTGTTTAGTTTTTGCTTGCTCTCTCTCTCTCTCTCTCCGTCCCTCTCTCTCCCTTTTTCTCTCTCTCCCTCCCTCTCTCTCCCTTTTACTCTCTCCCCCCCCCCCCCCCTCTTTTTTCTTGAGCGTGATCCAAGAAGCTAAATGTTAAGAGCTTCACTCTTTTACTTTAAGGGTTCTTTGGATAATTAATGATCCTTCATTCCCAAAAAAAGGGTTCTGCTTGGAACTTTTCAGATGGGAAACTCTCTCAGAACATTTAAGGTTCTCCCAGAGGCACAACAATGAAAAACCCCACACAATTAAGGATTTGTTGTTTTGTGTGTACCATGTTAGAAGAAAAGGTTTTAAAGGTTCTTTGTGTATTTAAATGCTGTAAGTTTCCTAAAAGTGTTTTATTAGGAACTCTTTGTAACTGGGAATCACTCTTAGAACATTAAGAACCCTTAAGGATTATTTTCTTATCACTAAAACCTGAAAGATTCTGATTAGAACCCGACTGCAGAGAGTTCCCAAATTAGAAAGCAGACTCCATTTAGGAGTATAGGAACCCTTAATCATCCGAAGAAGCCTTTTTTCTGAGAGTGTTTTTATGTTAAACTCCTGGCAGGTGCTCGATATTAAAGACGAAAATAATGAGCAATAATTTGGAGTTTGTGCCGCACACTGACCCAGTTAAGGGTTCTTCAACAGTTCATTTGGATAATTAAGTGTTCTTAGCTTCCAAAATAAAGGTTGTACTTGGATTTCTTTCTGATAGGAAAACTCTTTACCGTTTAGGTTCTGTAAAGAACCCTACAACAACATTTCCCCCAGAGGAACAAGTGAAGAACCTCCTTTAAGTGTGTAAGACATTTCTGAGGTTTTTATTGGAGTTTATTGACAGGTTCTCAGTGGAACTTCTGCTGTGATTGGAACGATAGCGGGGTTATTTTTTATGTTAACACTTTAAGAATAAATAATTAGGGCTATGTTTTGTTGTTGATTAAAACCCTGAGAAACATTATATTTAATTTAATTATTATTTCTGGTCTGTGTGTGGGTGTGTGGTCACACACTCACGTGGGAAACGCTTTCTCTCAACCAAACAGGCTTTATTTCCAGTTCGTACAGATGAATGTATTCACTATGAACTATATGGTATCCACTGACTAATGAAAAAAATGTCACATATCTTTAAAATCACTCTGGCTTGTAGGATTGTTATTATTATTTATTTTTTACACAGTTTTAAATGAGTAACCATTTCAAATACTACAAAAGAAAAAACATATGCTTGTACTACTGTTCATATCAATGGAGCGCGTGATTGTATTCCGCCAAATAACAGTACATAATTACAGTGCTCTGCATGCCCTCCCTGAATAGAAGATGTATACAGCATCAAATGGAGACCGATGAGAAAGCCATCACAGTCATGTGAGAGGTTAATTGCATGTGTATGAAGTGAGAGAATAAAATAATGGAAAGAGAAAAAGAGGGAGATATCCAACAGTGTTGAGTGTGACTGAAGTGATGTTTGCATGAAGACTTGTTTGTATTTCAGGCAAAGATGGTTTCTTCCCTCCTTTTCTTAGTGAGAATGGTGCCAGGCTTATGCTGGGCATCAGGGTGGTTGGCGAGTTCAGGTGGGCATGTAGACACAGGACTGTCCAGTATGGCTTGCTTCAGGTCACAGAACACAGACGAGTCCTCTTTGGTCAAGAAGGTCATGGCTACCCCACTCTTTCCAGCACGACCTGTTCGGCCAATACGATGGATATAGTCCTCAATATTCTTGGCCATGTCGTAGTTGAGAACCATGGAGACATCCTGGATATCAATACCTCTTCCTGCCACATCCGTAGCCACCAGGATATCCTTGGCTCCAGCCTTCAGGTTGGACAGAGCAAACTCTCTCTGCTCTTGTCCTTTACCACCATGAAGTGTACAAGCATTGTACTCCATTTTCTCCAGAGACTTGGCCAATACGTCACACCCTTTCATCATTAACAAAAATAATGATGGGAGGCTCAAAGCCACGTGACAGGAATTCCAAAAGCTTTTTCCTCTTCTCTGCTTCTGACATCAGAATAACCTTCTGTTCCACTCTCTCATGTGGTTTACCTGCAGAACCAATGTAGACCACAGCAGGACGCGTCAGGTAACTTCTGGCCAATCGGTCTATAGCAGGAGGCATAGTGGCTGTAAACATGACTGTCTGTCTGTATTTGTGTTTTCCAGACTCAAAGTTTAACATCATCATCTCTGGATCCTCAGCTTCATCTGTGTCTGGTTTTTGATTGGTCACAGGTATGTGTTCCAGAATCTTTTGGACATCAGGTTCAAAACCCATGTCAATCATCCTGTCAGCTTCATCCAGTACCACGTATGTGCATCTGCTGAGTACCAGCTAAGGATTCTCCAACACGTCAATCAAACGACCGGGTGTGACTATCACTATCTCATATCCCATCCTAAGTTTAAAACCTTGGTCCTCTCTGGAGATTCCACCAATCACAGCCACTGTCTGAATGCGCAGTGGTTTGCCAAACTTAATGGTCTCTTCTTCAATCTGCTGGGCCAACTCACATGTGGGGGCTTAAAATCACTGATCGGAATCCTCAAGCCTGTCAGTCTTGGGGAGTGTGGTGATACAGACCAAAAGGGGAATGAGGAAGGCCACAGTTTTACCACTACCGGTCTCTGCCACACCAATGATGTCACGGTTCTGTAAGCCAATAGGAATGGCTTGCCTCTGGATAGGTGTTGGGTCCTTGTAGCCACACTTGTCAATGACTTCCAGAATGTGGGGGGGCATATCGTATTCCTTCCAGTTGCGGATGGGGTTAGGGATTTTGCCTCCTTTAGTAGTGATGCTATAATCCTCCCGGAAGATTCTCCAGTCCCTGTCCGTCATCTCATCCAGTTTCTTCTGAGACCAGTGTCTGTCGTCCCAACGCTGTTTGGCCTCCTTTTTACGCATCTTCTTCAGACGCTGCCTATACATAGACACAAAGCAGGCAAAATCTACTTTAGAAAAGCTCACACCAAAATCAAGGTTTCATGTGGACGTGAAATTGAACATGTGCAGTTTAGAAAAATGGTGAAACATTTTGTTTGCATTTGAATGACTGAGTGAGACAGAGAAAGGCTCACTCTTCTTGCTCTTTTTCCTCCATGGTGCGTCTCTTTTCCATTAGATCTCCATAGAAACGAGACTGATCTCTTTTCTGCTGTTTGAGGTCAATGCCTGCAATAAATCCTCGGCCATATAACTGCACCTGATGCTTCTCTTTATACCTGGAGACACAGAAACACACTATAATCACAATAATAAAACAAACAAGTGCTTCTACTGAAAATTAATCTAACATTTATAAAAAAGTCACTTACTATCAACTGGTAAAACAGTACAAGTCAATTGATATTTACACTTTGTTTTATAATCTATATCCAAACCTGCCCATACCTCCATTTTAGGAAGGCCTGAGTATAGAGACAATTGACCGAACTGTGATTTTAGTTGTTTAGAGTTAGTTGCATTGACTGAGCAGAGAGAAGTGAATTTGTTTTCTTGGTTGAACCTTTAAGAAAAGATGGTTGTAAATGTTTATGTAAACCAAACTAAAACGTTCAGCTGGATTTACAATCATTTTGTAAAAAGGCTGATCATCTTCAAACTCAGTTGCGTATGTTGATCACCTATAACAATCACCTGCTGATTTGCATGTAGAGATACCCATAAAACACCATTAAAAGAAAAGTGCACAGCTGGGAGCACAAAATGAACAATCAAGGTAAAGGCTGAAAGGCATAAATGGAAGTAATTTTGACTCACTTCTATAACAATAAAAATACTTAACAGTCTCCTCTGAAAGTATTGGAAAGGCAAGGCCAATTCTATCGTTTTGCTATACAAAGAAAGGATCTGCTCATGATCAAAAACATACAAGATTACTGGTCTAGCGTGTTGGAGGTAGTGTCATGGCTTGGGCTTGCATGGCTGCTTCTGGAACAGGCTCATTAATCTTTATTGATGATGTAACATGATGGTAGCAGCAGAATGAATTCAGAAGACTACAGAAACCTTGTCTGCTAATGAACAGAGAAATGTATCCAGTATAATTGGGAGGACGTAATCATGCAGCAAGACAATGACCCAAAACACACTGCAAACAAAAGGACTTCATCAGGGAAAAAGTTTAGGATCAACAACTAAAAAAAAGCTACAGTGAATGCAAGAGTTTGGCGCAGCCAGTAGCTCGCTGGCTTGATGCAGCTATTGCAAGCAAGGAACATGCAACCAAATATTAAGTGTTAAAGTAAACAAGACTATCTGTTCCATTACTTTTGCTCACCTAAAATTGGGTTGTCTGCCCCAAAAGGTCCAAGTTGTTTAACACACCTAGATGTAAATATCAGGAAATGAAAGATGATATTCTGATTCATCATCTCATTCATCTTTTGAACTCAATCTCAAATATCTTGTGTATAGCAAAAACAAAAGAACAGAGCTTGCCATTCCAATACAGAGGAACTGTACTATAATAATAATAATAATAATAATAATAATAATAATAATAATAATACACAAATGAAAAATCTGCTGAGGCATCTGTTTACAGTTATATGTAGCCCGTCCTCCATTTATGCAGCAGAATTTCTTTCATTATTGAATGATTAGTTTTATGTGTCTTAATTTACAGGTTTGTGAAGGCTTGCTTTCTTTATTTTTTCATATTCTTTAATTAATGAGAATGATATAAAATGACTTGTTTTCAATAGTCTCTAAAGCACTTCTATAAGTCGCTTTGGATAAAGGCACCTGCTAAATGCTTCGAGCGTAATAAAAATAAACAATTTAAACTAGACAGTATAGTCTATATACACTCACAGAACAGTTATGTGATTTTGACTGTGGCATGATTGTTGGTGCCAGACAGCCTGGTTGGAGTATTTTTATAACGGCTGATCTCCTGGGATTTTCATGCACAACTCTATATCTCTAGAATTTACTCAGAATGGTGCAATAAAGAAAAAACATCCAGTAAGCAGCAGTTCTGTGAATGAAAACACCTTGTTGATGAGAGGTCAATAGAGAATGGCCAGACTGGTTTGAGCTGACAGAAAGGCTATAGTAACTCTGATAACGACTCTGTACACAGGTTCCACTTCTGTCACCCAAGAACAGAAAGCCGAGGCTGCAGTGGACACATGTTCACCAAAACTGAACAGCTGAACACTGGAAAAACTAATACTGTTCTGACTAATCTCAATTTCTACTGAGGCACACAGATGGTAGGGTCAGACTTTGGCACTAACAGCATGAATCCATGAACTCAACCTGCCTTGTGTCAACAGTCCAGGCTGGTGGAGGTGGTGTAATGGTCTGGGGAAGGTTTTCTTGGGACACTTTGGGCCCGTTAATACCAGTCAGTCATCACTTGAATGCCACAGCCTATTTGAGTAGTGTTGCTGACCATGTGCATCCCTACATGGCCACAATTTACCCATCTTTTTACCATATCCCACCTTTTGGATGTGGTAGAACAGGAGAATCACAGCATGAAAGTGCACCTGAAGAATCTGCAGAAATTGTGCGATGCAATCATGTCAACATGGACAAGAATATCAAAGCAATGTTTCCAACATCTTATGGAATCTATGCCATGAATAACAGATAAAGTGAGTGTATAAGTGCAGTAATGCATGAAAATTGTGATTTGAAGGCGATCAAGTAGAGATTTACATTAGTTTTCATATCAGTAAATTTATGAGTAGAATACAACCTTTTTTTTTTTTTTTTTTTTTTTTTTTTTTTTTTAAACATTTATAACATTTGGCAGATGCCCTTATTGAGAGCAACTTAAAGAAGTGCTTTGAAGTCTCCATCAATAAATACATCCTGATACAGGTTCACTAGGTCACAGACTAAGAATACCATCGGTCTAAAAACTCAGTTGGAGAGGTAATATAGAAAGAAAAGCAAACAGATAGCACAGTTATTTATTTTGTTTATTTATTTTTTAAGTGCTAGTTTAAGTATTTCAGGAAGAGTTAAGTCTTTAGACATCATGTGAAGACTGCCAGTGACTCAGTTGTTTGGACATCTAGGGGAAGTTCATTCCACCACCTAGGTGCCAGAACAGAGAAGAGTCTTGATGAATGACTTCCTTGTACCCAGAGAGATGGTGGGACCAGTCGAGCAGTGCAAAAGGAGGGGAGAGTGTGTAGGGTGTGATAAGTGCTTTGAGGTAAGTGGGTATTGGTCCGTTGTTGGCTTTATAGGCAAGCATCCATATTTTAAATCTGATGCGGGCAGCTACAGGAAGCCAGTGGAAGGAGCGTGGCAATGGGGTGGTGTGGAAAAACTTAGGAAGGTTGAAGTAAAGTCACACAGCTGCGTTTTGGATCAGTTGCAGAGGTCAAATGGTACCTGCCATCTGTCTGAAAGTTGAAGTTGAACTGAAAGTGGAACTTTCAACTGGATGATGATCCTATGCACACTAGCAAATCCTTCACGGAATGGCTCAAAAAGAAGAAATGGATGGTTATGGAATGGTCTAATCAAAGCCCGGATTTGAAACCCATTGAAATGATGTGGAGGATTTGAAACAGGCAGTACATGCAAGAAACCTCTCAAACATCTTGCAACTGAAAGAATATTGCATGACAGAGTGGTCAAAAATTCCAGCAAGCCAACGCCAGAGATTGGTGGACAATTATGCAAAATGCCTACAAGAAGTTATTTCTTCTTGAGGGCAATATTAGCTTCTGAGGCCAAGAGTGTACTTACATTTTCCACAGAAGAAAACCAAATCTAATTTTGTTAAAATAACATTTATGTTAAATAAATAATTGAAAAAGCTACTTTTCTTGTGGTTTTGTTCAAATATATCAACTTTATTAGTAGGCACTGTTTCAAAGATGATCAAATGTTTGCTTGTCCAAATATGTCAAAAATATACCAGGGTGGAGAAAGGTTTGCCACAGTGTGATTGGCTCTTAGTGAATGAACAAACCTATGCCTGGCATCATCAGATAAGCTGCTAAGACAACTTCCAGACACCTCTTACAGGGCTGGGAAGGAGACACCCTTCACACACGAAGAAGGACTTCTCATTGGACCACAAGTAGACCCTAACCACCAAATTCATTCCTAAGATTTAGGCTAGCACTGCTATAAAAGTTCACGAGAACTTCTGGATGCAGCAGAAGTGGCTGAAACAAAGAAAGGCCACAAAGACCCATTCAAATCCATTGATAAATATGTTTGGAATTCTTAAAATTGAAATAAGCTGTTCTTTACATGAACGTGAAGATGTGTCACAGTTTATGTTAATGGAAAATGATTGTGGACAACAGTTTATATGAGCTGACCTATTAACACACGTATAGAATTTTCTATATTATATTCTAGTTGCAACAGTATGTGAACCTCTAGGCTTAGCATTTAATTTGATGGTCAGGTGTTTTCAGTCAATGGTATCACAATCACGTATGAGCACCCTGTTTTATTTAAAGTACAGAGATCTTTCAAAGTCTGATCTTCACAACACATGTTCGTGGAAGTGCATCATGGAACGAACAAAGGAGATTCCTGAGGACCTCAGAAAAAGAGTTGATGTTCATCAGGCTGGAAAAAGTTACAAAACCATCTCTAAAGAGTTTGGACTCCACCAATACACAGTCAGACAGATTATGTACAAATGGAGGAATTCCAAGATCATTGTTACCCTCCGCAGGAATGGTCGACTAACAAAGATCATGGTTTGGGCCTGTTTTACTGCATCTGATCCAGGAGAACTTGCGATCATCGATGGAACAATGAATTCTGAACTATATAAGAAAATTCTGAAGGAAAATGTCAGGATATATGTCTGTGAACTGAATCTCAAGAGAAAGTGGGTAATGTAGCAAGACAACGACCCTAGGCACACAAGCCGTTCTACCAAAAATGGTTAAAGAAGTTCATGTTTTGGAATGGACAAGTCTTGTCCTTAATCCAATAGAAATGTTGTGGAAACCCACCAATATCCCAGAGGTGAAACTGTTCTATACCGAGGAACAGGCTAAAATTCCTCCAAGCCAATGTGCAGGACTGATCAACAGTTAAAGGAAATGTTTAGTTGCAGTCATCGCTGCACAAGGGGCTCAACACCAGTTACTGAAAACAAAGGTTGCCATACTTTTGCTACTCACAGATATGCAATATTGGATTATTTTTCTCAATAAATAAATGACAAGTAAAATTTTTTTTGTTTCATTTGTTTAATTGGGTTCACTTGATCTACTTTTAGGACTTGTGTGAAAATCTGATGTTTTAGGTCAAATGTATGCAGAAATATAGAAAATTTGAATCTAATTTATTGAACCATTTGGATTGTCAACATACTGTTAAGGTGAAATTCCTTAGCTGGTGCCCCAATGTAAAAGGAGGAAGTGGTCATCTGACACACCATAGACCCACATTGTGATGTGATGTGTGACCGAAACTCACTACTGCCACTTTTCCACCACAGGAACTTTCCCCAGAAACTAGGGACTTTTGGAGGTACTCTGTGTTTCCACCACAGGGACCATGGTCTAAACTAAGTTCTGGGTAAAATATTTAGCCCTCGCAAAGTCCCTACTCAAGAGGTGATACTTTGATACTTTTTCAAAAGCCAGGAACTTTGGGGGGTGGGACTTGTGTGCTGAACATGCTGATTGGTTGAGTACACGCAGCATTCTTTTTTTTCTTTTCTTTTTTTTTTCAACCACCATTTTAAAAAAAAGTCTGTTGTGGTGCGTACAGTAACAATTGTTTACTGCGATCGAATAAACACAATGGTGTTTCTTAAAAAATATGACCGATGGACCAATGATGAGGTTCAGGTCTTAAGTATTTATGCCAAAGACTAAATACAGTGGGAACTGGAAACGGTGACGCGCAATGAAAAAGAATACTTAAAAATACCAAGTCGGTTAAGCAAGCTGGGCCTCGTTCACACAGGAAAACAGTGCAGAGAAGCTCATGCGCATGCGTTCGTCTCGGTTATCACAATAATAGCGGATAAAACCCAATTGCTTACTTCAAGTCTAGCATTACAAGCTTTCTGAATTCGCTTTATTACCACTGCTCATGTCTTTTCCAGTGTTTTCTCAATTACCGCTTCAGCAAAGCAATACATCACAATCAACAGCAGCACAGCTTGAATCTCCTCCATGCTTCTTGTTGTTGCAGTGTCATTATCAGATTTCAGAAAATAGACTATCCGTTTTTAAAACACGGACTTTTATCCAAAGATAAATAAAGATAAATAAACCGGGAATCAAACCCGAGTCGCAGAAGTGAGAGCCAAATCCTAACCACTAGACCACCAGTTTAGCTGCATCGAACTCTTGTTACTGTTCAAAGGTTTGTGTTCCGATCAGAGCCGGCCACGTGTTTTTATGAGCTGAACAAAAATGTTACATTATTACATCGCTAAAATCAGCTTACTTTTTGTCAATAATCAATTTGACTGTAGCATATTTCAAGGCTTAATATACTCACCAAGGGCTTGTCACGCACAGTCATACATCACTAGACCAATTTGCCTAATCTTCACAGTAATTTAGACCGCGATGGAAACAAAGACAACAAAGGTCTGGAGGAACCAAATGGTCCCTTGAAAAAAGTTCCTGGGATTAACTGTTCTGGGTCATTTCAATGGAAAAGTGGCTTATGTCATCGGTGCCTTGAGAATAAATCACTATATTATATTATGTGTCTCTCTCCAATATATCCTATTAGATTAAAAAGTGCAAAGATATGTGGTAGAGATGCAACTGAAAGCATCATAACTAAATATTAGGGCTGCACGATTATGGCCAAAATGATAATCCAGATTATTTTGATCAATATTGAGATCTCGATTATTTATCAC
>JANDJT010000050.1:10255659-10267478 GCA_024331685.1 Stegophilus panzeri
AAAACACACACACATATATATATATATATATATACACACATACACACACACACACACACACACACACACACATACACACTAATATATGTAAGTATCTATGTATAACTTTTTATAGATGCAAAAAAAAAAAAAAAGAAAAAAAAAGCACTACATTAAACTACAGTGCTAAATGAATAATATATATTCTGGTGTGTGTCTGTGCGTATTGGGTTCTTTTCAGTCTTATATAATATGACAAACAGTTGTGTAAAGTTTTAGTCTTAAGTTTATATTCGTAACACTCAATTTGTGGATTTTATTATAAATAAATGAAAAAATGGTACTGGAAGTTTGCCCCCATCCAATTAATCGAAAAAATAATTGGCCAACTAATCGATTATGAAAATAATCATTAGTTGCAGCCCAAGTTGAAAGACCTGAAGCAAGTAGTTCATTGAGGAAACTCACCATCTGTACTGAGGAATGAGCTAAAATTCCTCTAAGCCAATGTGCAGTACACATCAACAGTTACTGGAAATGTTTAGTTGCAGTTATTGCTGCACAAGGGGGGTCACAACAGATACGGAAAGCAAAGGTTCACATACTTTTGCCACTCACATGTAATAATAGATAATAAATAAATGACCAAGTATAATATTTTTGTCTCATTTGATTAACTGGGTTCTTGTTGTCTACTTTTAGGAATTCTAATGGGTTCACAAACTTTCAAGCACCACTGTAGCATGCATTCCTAGTCAAAATAAAAATAAAAGACGCTTAACCATTCATCAGTATTCGTTGTAAAGGGGTGCATACATGCTTCAGACCCAGTGTTCTGTTTGTTTGTGTTTTAAGTTTTTCCGAGTTGTTTTCGTTACGTTTAAGTTGCATATGTGGTCGATGACTTGATGGGATAGTAAAAATGAGAATGGAGTTTGCTGGAAAATCTGTATTCACGTGCATTTGGATCTTCTCCATAATTTTGCCTAACAGAAACTTGGTTCACGGCAAATAACCACAATATTAGCCTCGATGGTTACACCCTTATTAGAGCGGTTCGGGACAATAGAGCAGCAGGAAAATCAATTGGTGGTGGATTCTGCCTATATTTGGACAATAACTGGACAACGCAATATAAAATATTGGACAAGAGATGCACCCGTGATTATGCGATCATCTGGGTTGCAATAAGACCCTTCTATTTACCCCGAGAGTTTGGGCATATTACGGTGATTCTTGTCTATGTGCCAGGACCAACAAATATTGAAGCAGCTGATAAAATTACAAAATGTTTCAATGACGCTTTGGAGAGGTCTGTGTACCAGCTGGTGTTTATTCTTGGGGACTTTAATACCTCTGATAATTCTGCACATCTTCCAGCTCTTCAGCAATATATCACATGCCCGACACTTTCGACACGTGTCTTGGACAAATGTCTTGGGAATATTTTGGATGCCTATAAAGCAGTGTCGACAACTGCCCTAGGAAAATTAGATTAAAATTTTATTCATCTATTCCCAAAATATAGACAGAAAATTAAAAGGGTGAAACCTGCTTTATGCTGCAGTGGTCAGAAGTACAGCAGTGGTCAGAAGAAAGCATGGAAGAACTTAACTTTTGCTTTGAGACAACAGACTAGCAGGTGTTCTTTGATTCAAGTAAAGATTTTCATGAACTAACAGATGTTATCACATCATACATACACTACTCTGAGGTTACAATAATACCTGTAAAGGCAGTAAGGGTTTATACTAATAATAACTCATTGTTAACCAAAGAGTTGAAGGAATGTCTTAATGAAAAGAAGTTTGCTTTTATTCAGGGAGATACTGTGAGAGTTAAAGACTGAGAAGGAACTTAGAACAAAAGTAAGGATAGCCTAAATGAATTTTAAGAATAGAGTTGAACAGAAATTTTACTTAGGAAATGTAAAATAAGCATCGGAAGGATTGCATATAATGATGGGGAGAGAGAGAGCACAACAAGAAGTGCAAACTGAAGATTGTTCAAGATTTCTTAATGAATACCTCCTGCTTGGTTGGAATGAAAACCTGCACCCACACCAGCCCTTTCCAGATAAGATTGCCCACCCCTGCTCTAGGGGGATCAGGGGCATGCTTATGGTGGCAAAACCAAGCATGTTATTGACTGCTTCGAGTGCTGACACTTAATGAACACTTCATGTGAGTCTTTTTTTTTGTTGATAGTTTTCGATTGATACCCCTGCAACATCCTACATTTAGTAATATGTTATATGTAATGTAGGGTATCTATACCAAGTGTTAGACAGTAAGTGTTCAAGCAGTTTAATAGCAAACATTTGCATTCTTGGGATGTTGATAGATAGAAATCCATCCAACTGATATCGTATCTATAAACAATATGTAGTAAGATGATAATAGTCATATAGTAAGACTCCATAATTCATTGGGAGCACTCAGATAAATCATTGGCTTAGTAATAGAGGGTTGTGACTTTACTGTTGTGACTTGAAGCCACTGACTAACATTGCTTCAAGGGAATGAAATACTCATTTTAGTGAAAGATTATAAGTTATAAGTCATATTGCTACCTTGTAAATAAGATTTGTCAATTGTTTTTCATTATTATGCTTTCTGTCCTATGTACAAGGTGTCCTACACCTCACCCACAACAATCAAATAAGTTGTGTTGTAACTATAATTAATTGCTGTAATATACTGCACATGGGGAAGTTTTGCCTTCTTCACAAGCTCCAATAATAGCTCTTTTTAAGTCATTGCTGGCTTATAGTGTTGGATGGATTGCGATCTATTAACATCCCAAGAATGCAAAGGCTAGCTAGTAAGCTGGTAGAACACTTCCTGTCTATTAACAACTGGTAAAGATACCCGGTATTAACATATATTATAAATACATTACGTAGTATGTTGCAAGGGTATCGATCAAAAACTAAATGGAACAAAAGGGAACAAAAAGAAAAACAACAGGATAATACAACAAATGCCAGAGCATAAGATGGCATCACAATGGCTGAATACCTATGTGTTTAATGCTCATATAGCCATAGGAACAAAACTCCTACCATAGCTGGCCTTTCTGCACATAGGTAGTCTATACCTGCGGCCAAAAACAAGGGTGTTGAAATACTGATAAAGTGGGTGGACTGGATCATTTAAAATTTTATGTGCCTTCCGGAGCATATATGAAATGACACAGTCTGATAAATTAGGGGTGGGAATACCAATATTTTTTCTCGCTAAATTAGTTATCTTCAAGAGTTTGTTCTTACTGGTATCAAATGGAAAATGCATATGGAACATATGGAAAAAACAAATGGCACCATATATAAGAACCGGCTCAATAATACTTTGATACAGAAGAAGCAGCAGACTAAGCTGAACAGACATATTTGTTTATGAATAACTCTAAGTCTCTGTTGACAGCACTTGTAAATACCTAGAGTGTGCTGATTGAAGTTGAGATGTTTATCCAATGTAATGCCCAGATATCTGAAATGCTCCAGCCTTTCAACCATCTCTCCTTTAATGATAATACTAGAAGGATGGGTCAGTGTTTTGGAAGAGCTAAAAACCGGTTCCTTAGACTTTGCGATATTAAGGTGGAGAAAGTTATCATCACACCATGTACTAAAATGTGCTATGGAGCGTTGATAGTCCAAAAAAGAATCATTATCCTTATTAAACAATGCAAGACAGTCTGTGTCTTGTCTGACAGTCATTTGTATAGAGAATATAAAGAAGTAGACCAAGTACACACCCCTGAGGGGCGCCAGTGTTGAGAACAATAATGGGCGATAATGCACTGTCCACCTTTACCACTCGTGGTCTAGGTAATTAATGGCAAACAATGGAAACTATATGCAAATGAGAGGTGTTGGGAACGCACTCTGCTGGGTTTTGCTGCAAAAATAAGAAGCAAGTGCGAAGTCTCCAGAAGAACTGTGGCTGGTTCTGCAAGATGCTCAATAAAACGTACCAGATGATTTCCTTATAAAACTGTACAAATTGTACCGGAGACTACTATTTATAATTTGGTAACACCAAATATTGACTGTTTCATTTACTACTGTTTACTGCTCTTTGCAGTATTTGTTTTAATGTAGAAACATTTAATGTTATTATTTTGACAGCATCTTTGTACTACAGCATTTCTTTGCATGTGCCTAAAACTTCTGCACAGTACTGTATATTTAAAAAACTTCTTAGTTCCAGGTGCAAAGGTGCAATATCGAAAGATTTTAATTTAATGGAATGCTTGGAATTTGATCTAATCACTCATCCCCCCTCCAAACAGAAAAGCAGTTTTCTTTTTTAACCAAACACAATTTGCCAATTTCTCTCCAGTCCTCACCTAACATCTTTCTTCCAATATCCTGAAAAACCCTCCTTTTTCTCCTTTCCTCATCAATCTGCCGCCGCCGTTCTTCTGTCTGCTGCTCCCTGCGTTTCAGAGCCTCTGCCTCTCGTTCAGCCTTAGACAAGAACTTCGGCTACACAAAACAGAAAAGCAATTATCTGTTTATTTAGGAGCAATGAATATCAAACATACACTGAACATATAATAAATGATATCCTTCCCCAAAGTCACGTTTGGTCAGAAAATAACAAGGTTTGAATACATCTTTGGTAAAACATGCGATCATGCAGTGATCAAAATTGTTATTCAGAACATTGCTTAATTAGACATATTTAGCTTGATTTAAAAAGAAAAACAAAAACATATAGCCAAATTACTACTATTTTACGTCGTTTGTCACCATTTTGTAAGTGATTTCTTTTTCCTCACCTTGGACTCTGCCTCCTCCTCTGCTTTCTTCTTAGCCAGCAACTCCTCCAGAGACAATGGCTGAACCTGAAACAGATTGAAATAAAGAGAAGAGAAATAAACACAAAAGGTACCCAGGTCATCTTGAAATAAACTGTTCCATAATGGGGGGATACCTTCTCTTTTTTCTTTTCTTCCTGATCCTCTTCCTCCATCTTCACATCTTTTTCTCTCTTAACTTTTGTATCTTTGGATTTAGGTGAAGTGCTCCTGAAAAGAAAGGAGAACATCAAGCTAATAATGATGAATGGTTCTCCCTCCCCCATTTAACTTGCTATTAAGCCAACAGGTTTTGGTACCCACATGTAAAAACTGGCACACAGGTTACCTGGATTTCTTATTCTTGTCTTTGGCCCCTCTGTGGCTGTCCCGATCTTTACGGCTTCTCTCCCTGTCCTTCTCTCTTTCTCTTTCTTTGTCTTTCTGTCGGCGATCTCTGGACAGAAAAACAGAAAGAGCTTAAATTAATGTTCCAATAAACACCAAGAATGACTACGCTATACATTTTTCCAAAAATAAAGAGCAACTCCAGCTGCTTTTTCCCCCCCAGTTGTCACACACCCTTCGCACCATAATCATGGAGGAGGTCAAGCATAGATAGACACTCCCTTGTTATTTATTTGCCAGTAGAACAAATATAGAAGTGTGTATTTTGATATGTTCATAGTTTAAATACGAACCGACAAAACTTCTCATTTGCACCCTTGCCAAAACATAATATTAGCAAGTCTTTAGCTGTTCTGTTCTAAAGCTCCCCCCACCTCCATGCTTGTCAAAAGACTTTATGATCCCATTATTTAGTACATTAATTAAACTGTGTGTCAACAATTTCACCACAGCTGCATGCATATCTGAGACTGACAGAACTAGCCCACTGAGGTTAACACTATCTAGCTGTCTGAAATACATTGTAGAGTATGTGTGTACTTTTATTACCCGATTTGTATTTTCCATGTATTTAATTATCTAGTACATTAAACCACATGTGTCAAACTCAAGGACTCAGTGTGAATGAATACAGCTCGCTGAATGGCCTGCGTGAACCTGAAAAAAACTGTGCTGAAGCGGCCCGAGAAGGATGCAAGTACAGATAATTGTCAGACACGGAGACTTGGCTAGATTCGCTAGTCAGATATAGCCTGAGAATACTCAACCTCAAAGTTGTCGATGTGACTCGAAATATATAATTTGAAGCCCTTCTACTTCTAACTGTTGGTGTAACAGCTGACTGCCTCACAATATGATTAATGTCATTCACGGTAATCTGGGGAAGTTCTTGTAAACAGCAACTGTAATAGGTCATACTCTCCTGCGCCATTTTCACACCGTTATAACCAACAGCAAAAATAGCTTCCGGGGCAGCACCGGTTTTAACTAAGCTCGCGGAGACAAAATGAGGAAGCGATCATGCATCGAGTCCAATTTTTGCACCAGGAGTGGCATAAATTCACTAAACATCAATGTCAAAGACTGGTGGAGAGTATTCCAAGATGCATGAAAGCTGCGATTAAAAATCAGGGTTATTCCACCAAATCCAGGCTTGCTGGAATTTTTGACCACTCTTCCATGCAATCTTTTTTTCCAGTTGCAAGATGTTTGAGAGTTTTCTTGCATGTACTGCTGTTTCAAATCCCCCCAAAACATTTCAGTGGGATTCAAATCCAGGCTTTGACTAGGCCATTCAATAACCCTCCATTTCTTCTGTTTGAGCCATTCCGTGGTGGATTTGCTAGTGTGCTTAGGATCATTATCCTGTTGAAAGTTCCACTTTCAGGTCAACTTCAACTTTCGGACAGATGGCCTCACACAATCTTCAAACACTCCTTTATATGATGCAGAATTCATAGTTGAATTAATGAATGCAAGTTATCCAGTCCCTGAGGCAGCGAAGCAACCTCAAACCATAACATTTCCACCACCGTGCTTCTCCTGAAAATCTGTCTTTGGTCTGCACCAAGCATGTCTCCTGTTACTGTGGCCAAACAACTCTTTGATTCATCTGACCAGAGCACATTATTCAAAAGGCCTGCTTATTGGCAAACTGTAGTCTTGCAAAGGCGTTTTTCCTGGCACGCCTCCCATGCAGGTCAAATTTGTACAATCTCTCTCTGATTGTAGATGCATGCACTTTGACAGCAAGTCAGCAGTTCCAAGACAGATCCTGTGATGACATTTTGGGGTTCTTGGAGACTTCTTTTTGTATCAGACAGTCTGCTCTTGGGCTGAATTTGCAGGGACGGCCAGTCCTGGACAAATCGGCAGTCGTTTGAAATCTGTGCCACTTGCAAATTTTCCTTACAGTGGAATGATGCATTTCAAATAATTTGGAGATCTTTTTAAATCCCTTGCCAGATTCATAGGCATCCACAACCTTTTTTCTGAAGACCTTACAGAACTCTTTAGATCTTGGCATGATGACACCACACTCCTCAATAGTAAAGGGAACACCAGACACTAGATATGAGAGGGGTATAAATAAGACAGGTTCCACCTGCACTCCCTAAGCAGGTTCTAATCACTGGTACCCAATCTTGAACACCTAATTCTAAGGCTGTGAATACTTATGTACATGTGCTTTTTTTCGTTTTTTTTATTTTTAACAAACTTCTTTCACATTGTCATTATGAGGTATTGTTTGTAGAATTTTGAGGAACATAATTAATTTAATCCATTTTTGAATAAGGCTGTAACATAACAAAATGTGGAAAAAGTGAAGCACTGTGAATACTTTCTGAATGCACTGTATACGCAGACAGTCCAGCAGACATAATAAACAGACAATATTTTACACTTCTCATAACATAAAGATCACAGTTTTGCGCTGTTGCTTCGCCAAAGCATCTCTCACGCCATCTCTGACTCCTCCGCTCCCCCTTTCTGTATGCGTGCACGCGCACATACGTACTGGAACCATTTGGCTGCATTATGGTGGCAAATCCGTGCATGTTTTTGATGCTCATGGTAAATTACAATCGTGAGCGGAAAACAGACCTACATGCGTGGAAAGGGGAAAATCTGGATGCCCATTTTAAAACCCTCACACACCCATAAAAACTCTGCCGTGTGAGGGAAAAACTATATCACAAGGAAAATCATTCCCCATATTCAGGAACTGCTTCTTTTCTCAACTATTACCTCTGCTCAAATGAATACTTTTTCTTTTTGTCAGCAGTGGGTGGGCCCAGCTGGCTTGATCGTAACCTCAGATATTTAACTCGTTTATCCGGAAAATAGTTCTGATTGGCTGTCTGCCACCGTGAAGTACCATTAGCAAAGTTACATGTTCTTCATGAGAGACATGGGCTGTGTCCGAAATTGCGTACTGTGACAGTACATGCTGCATTCGATGCAGTACCTACTGCATGGCCGTTGAAACAATACGTACTAATCAGTATGTGTGTATGGTATGAATACAATCCCAGACGTACTACATCCATATTAACATTGTCATGTGACCTTCAATGTCATCATAAACACAAAAGTCTTAAAGTGACCACCAGATTATAGCAACTGCACTAACTGCAAAATGCGCATCAGGAAAGGAAACTGAATTCGCAATTTAATGTGGACAGTGTTAACAGGCTGAAGTAAACTCGACCCCGTTAGCTTGGCCAGCTAACGCATGATGGAACACACACACAAAAAAAAAAACAAATTATTCGGGTATTGTTAAACAAGTCCTGTTTAACTAAAGGTTTAACACAGTTTAAAAAGAGCCGACACACTGTCTTCCGCAATTTTTTTTCTGAGCTCGTCCATACCAGTCCCGTTGCATTATAGGATTTTTTTACTCGTGTAGCATCCATCCCGTTCTTGCCTACTGAGAATTCGGACACACAACGGGACAGCGGTGGCTTGGCAGGTAAGGCTCAGGGTTACTGATCGGAAGGTCGGGGGTTCAAGCCCCAGCACTGCCAAAGCAGCCTTTGCTTCATCCTCGGACACACTTCATGTGCGTCGTTTCTTTTGCTGATAGTTTTCGAATGACGCCCATGCAGCCTCCTACATTATATAATATAATATCTATGTAAATACAGGGTATCTTTACCAGTTGTTAATAAACAAGAAGTGTTCTACCAGTTTACTAGCTAGTCTCTGTATTCTTGGGATGTTAATAGATAGCAAGCTATCTATCCAACACTGTAAGCCAGCAATGATCTAAAAAGAGCCATCACTGAAGCTCGCAAAGAAGGCAAAATTTCCCATGTGCAGTATATTACAGCAATAAATTATAGTTTAAGCACAACTTATTTGATTAAAAAAACAGTTGTGGGTGAGGTGTAGGACACCTTGTACATAGGACAGAAACCATGAAAAAACCCTGTATCAATCGAAAAACATCAACAAATAAATATATATATATATATATGATTAATGAAGTGTGTCTGTTGAGTGTCCGCACGAGAGCATCAATAACTTTGATTTTTTTATATGGATTTGCCGCCATAAGCATGTCCCTGGACCCCCCCGAGGGTCAGAGGTCCACCCACCGCTCACAAAATCCTGTGGGAAACACTGCAATGTCAATAATATTAAAAGACTGGATTTCACAAAATTCTCTGTTATTCTTAATCCCTGACCTAGTGAACTAGCATGCAGATATCTTTCGGATAGAGACTAGAAAGCACTTCTGTAAGTGGCTCTGGATAACAGAACTTGCAAAATGATGAATGTAATAAAAATAAGCAATTTCAACTTGACAGCATATTCCATATAAAAAGGTTCAGTAATCATGCAAACCACATAACTTATTTGAAAGACAGTTCTTGGTTTGTGTAAATTTATGCATAAAAAGATTAACTAATGCACTTTCAGGAGCATGGTGCAGGATATGAACATTTTTCAAAAATTGTGATTTTCATGAATACCAAATTTTGTGTAAATGCTCCTATGAACAATTAACAAATAAAGCTGTTGGAATCCAGTTTGATGAATGAGGCCCTATGTCTTTTCACTATGCGCTCTGTTTGCTCTGTGTGTATGTTTACACAGGTTGATGTGATGTGTCTAGTGCAGTAACAGAGCACTGTAACAGAGGGAAGATGCATGTCTGCTTGCTTCTCACCTGCCTGATAAGCTCTGGTTTACAGCTTGCTGCCGCTGGTTAGCCATTGGTGGTAAAGAAAGAAGCATCCTGTGCTCCCCCTGCCAGTACAAAGCCTCTCCTTCACCAAAACTCCTACCAGGCCTCCTCATGGCCACAGTGTAACTGGGTTTCTTGCAGCCTCAGGCTAACTTGGTAGGAGATCTCGGAGCTGCGGCGGTCCCCAGAGGCTGCCTATGACCAACCACTGTCCCGGGTAAGACAAAGGTTAGGGAAGCACACCCGAGGAAAAAGCAGGTGCTGGTAGGCACACCTTAAGGCATCCTTCAACAGACCGGAGCTCCAGTAGCCTCCTGCAGCTGGGAGAGGTGCCAGTCGTCCTGGATTTTCTCCTTGCAGTCGGTTACATCTCCTCACGGTGAAGCAATTGTGTTGGAGCAGGCACATCTCCCTCATCATTTAAAACTCCTCTGTGCATAGGTATCTGTTACCATTTGTGGCATTCCATTACTAAAGCCCACCAGTGATGGGCTTCTTGGCCAAAAGCCTCTAGCCTAGGCAATGATCAGTGGCGTCACAGGGTATATGGTCATCAGCTGTGACAAGTGGCAGGTAGATTGGCTTTTAAAAATGGTACCCTCCCAAGCCTCACTGAAACACCAGCTGACATCCGTGAAAGTTTATTGTCCTCCATTTCCCCCTTGCGCGAAAGCAACGCACCGCTTTTCTCAGTGCTTATGCACCTACCCTTCCATCAGCAGAAGAGGTGAAGGATAGCTTCTATGAGACATTGGATGAGGCCCTCAGGAAGGTCCCTGAAAATGACAAATCTTGCTGCTGGGTGATTTTAATGCAAGAGTGGGTAAAAGCTGTGATATCTAGGAAGGAGTTATCGTTCATCACCACATTGGGCATGCCATTGCTAATGAACCAAGACTCCTGAGTCCTTGTGCGGAACACAGTCTCACCATCACCAGTACCATGTAACAACTGAAAAATAAATATAAGACCTACTGGCTGCACCCATGATCCAAGCACTGGCACCTTCTGGATTATGTCATCTTTAGGTGTAAGGACTTGAGGGACATTCTCATAACTCGAGCTATGTGAGGAGCAGAGTGTTGGACTGATCATCATATGATTGTGGGTAAACTCCGTCTGTGTATTCACGTGGTAGTACACCTTAGAAAGACTACCAGGAGAAGACTGCACTGCGCAAGTCTTCAAAAAGAAGTGGCACAGAACAACTATCGACGTGCTGTTGCTAAGCAGCTACAGAACATTGAGTCTCTCCTGAGGAGTAAAAGGAAGACTGATTGTATTTGGTCCTCCAACAAGCACATCATGGGATTATGGCCAAAGTGACACTAGGAGGACTGGAGTCTGCCCCTTTCACAGTAGACACAGGTGTGAGACAGGGATGTGTCTTCGCACCAGTCCTTCCTACTTCTTCCTATCTTCTTACTTCCCATCTTCCTACTGTGTTTCACAACACTGCTGCACAAGGATGTGGAAGAAGAAAGGGGGTGACCATGGCCTACAGGCTAGATGGGGACTTTAAAATCAGGAGGGTCCAGGCAGTGACAAAGCTCCAATTAGTCACTGTGCTGGAACTTCAGTATGCAGATGACTGTAACCTAGTATCACACACCCCATAAGGCCTAAAGTCCACTCTTACAGCTGCTGTTCAAGCATATACAGTGCCCCCCATTAATATTAGCACCCTTGGTAAATATGAGCAAAGAAGGCTGTGAAAAATTGTCTTTATTGTTTAACCATGTGATCTTTTCTTTAAAAAATTTACAAAAATACCCTGCTCTCATGGATATCAAACAATTGCAAACAAAACAGGTTTATCCAAAAAAGATATTTGTTAAATATAGTTGTGCAAAAGTTATTGGCACCCTTTTAGTCAATACTTTGTGCTACCTCCCTTTGCCAAGATAACAGCTCTGAGTCTTCTCCTATA
>JANDJT010000050.1:10283566-10298245 GCA_024331685.1 Stegophilus panzeri
CAAAAATGTGAGGGGTGTACTCACTTTTGTGAGATACTGTATATATATATATATATATATATATATATATATATATAAATTTTGCACATTTGTTTTCCTTAGGCTTAGAACTTAAGTCCAAATGTAATGCTCAAGATTGCTCACAGTTCCACTTTTAGGGTCAATTTATAATGGGAAGCGTTCAAGTCTCAGTCTTAATTTTTTTTAGGGGTACCTAAGTAAGTACAGTGTGCATGCAGAACATTTCAGGTTTGAGACTTCTCTTTTTTTAAGGGAATGTGAGAGTGCAATTTTAAAAAATTTCCCTCACTTTTGGGTCGTATATATTTAGTGGGGGACCAGATACAAACCTGAAATTTTCACAGAAATAAGTCCTCTATAATAAAATTCTGCAGAAAAATTTTGAGTTTGAAGTTGGAGGTAAACTCTGCAGGACAATGGACCTCGAGGGCCAGATTTGTAGAACCAGCCTGATCTATCATGCTGGTACAGGGGTACAGTTGGTATGCGTGAATAGATAGTGTACAGTTGCGTGTTTTACAAATGAACAGTGTCATAAACAGAGCTGTGTTGTTGTTTCTTTTGTGATAAAAGCAGTAAGTAACTTCACTTACTGCTTTTACCACAGGCGAAAAAACACCATAGCTCTTTTTTTTTTTTTTAAATAAAATTAGAAAAATTAAAAACGTTCAGGCAATCAAATTTGCAATTATTTGACCACTTGAGATGGAATGACCCATAAGCATTTTAGCATGTTATTGTAACTTTTGGCCAGTAGGTGGTGCTGGCACGTAATTTGTTGCATAGCCTCAGGTCATGGTGACAAAATTTTTAAGAGGAGTAATTTTTGACCAAAATTTAAATAAGTGGAAATTGACATCATAGGGTGCATTGAACACGTCTTGACCCAGGGAATCCAAGGATGCATGGCTTTTAAATTTTGGACACAGGGTTAAAAGGTTATGACCATAAAGGTACATCCAGATTAGGCCCAAATTTGACCCCATGTATTGGCAACACTTGGCCCAAATTTGGTGAGAATGTTTCTTAGACCCTCCCCAATCAGTGTGCCAAATTTCACAACCAGAAGGTTCTATGGGCTGCCATAGACACCCTAGCCAGATGAAGAAGTACTTGACCCCTAATAATAAGAAAATGTAGAATAACTATAGGGTGCTTACACACCCTAATAATAATAATGATAATAATAATAATAATCATAATAATGAGAATATATATAAACAAATAAAGACAAAAAGCTAAACAAACATTAAAATTTAGTACTTTGAGTAGTTTTTGAGTTTGTATGTCAAATATAGTATTCCCCTTATACCACAGCGATTTGCCAACAATTGCAATTTTTAATTCATTAATGAATGACCCATTGCGCTTTTTAAATGTTCATAGTTACATTTAATGTTATGGAACAGCCACAAGACTTTAGTCTTCAGGACATAGAAGTTTACACTTTCTGGTTTCTCTGTAACATGACAAGCAGCTGTTTTTTTACTTCAAGTGAGAGAAAAAAAGAGGCTGGTGAGGAAATGACTGTAAAGAGCTGCTATAAAGTAAGTGATAAGAGGTTGATTTTTACGAAGCAATGAATACTTCCATAATTGTTAGATAAACATCTTCTAACAAAAAAACCACCATATCATTTATTATATGCTTTTCTTTGTGATATAATAACACATTTTTAATCTGTTTATTATTAGTTTTAGATTAAGTGGAGCATCCGGCATACAAGTCCCTGCAAATGGGCTGTTATAGTGATAATGTATTAGAATGAGCACATTAATATAACCAATCATTTAGTCATAAATATTCAGATCCGTGCTGCTACTGAAAATTAATCAACACATTCAGTTTCAAGAATTTAACTGTGTTGTGGTATAATTATTTTAATCACTCAATCTCTGTTAAAAGAAAAATTATTTGACTATAATTTGGGTGTGACATCATAGCTCACACCATATGTATGCTGCTTAAAATTCCAGTACGCCAGTGTAAAATGCCTTTGCGCATATATTATATGGTAATGGTATCACCACACTAATTCCTTATCATTGACATTTCATTTAGGTCATAGTGATAACGTGAAGTGTTTCTTCTGCAATGGTAGTTTGAGGAACTGGGAGCCTGGAGATGATCCGTGGCAGGAACATGCCAAGTGGTTTCCACGGTAAAACATTTTTCCACATGATACATACACAAACAGATAAATACATATACAAAGCTAAATGAAAAAGCACTGTGTTATATGGGCTGTTGACCCTGACATTACTAATTCATTGATTCACATCAGTTGATTCACACAGTCTGTATGTGAGAACATAATTCTTACTAGTAAAATAGTGGCTGCAAGAACTGGACTGAATACTAAACTAATGTTCAAAAATGTTCAAAGCAACAGCCTTGAACTGAAATGGACTTTTAAATAGATTATACTAGATTTGGCACTAGCCTGCCAATCACATTTCTATTTATTGCACTTTTAAATACTGAAAACATTGTTATAGGTTTTTATTTATCATTTTAATATATACATTTTAATATCTACAGTTGATTGTTTTCATTTCAGAAATAATTGTTTAAATTCTGTTGTGAAGAGTACTTTATTAAAATTAGTTTGAAAAGGTACTTGGTCCTAAGTGGTCATGGTCATTCTTTTTCTATAAGGCTATATTATCTTGAAGAGCTGTATTTTCACCAAAACGACTTTGGTTGCTGTCTTGAGTAACATGCAAAATAGGCTATTTTATGCAGACTCATGACATATAATCCCAATAAACTCCTTTTCAGTTCCAGTCTGTAATGCTATAAAATGTGGAAAGGTTCAAGGGGGTGAATATTTATGCAAGGCACTGTATGTTCTATCTATCTTTTTTCTTCCTTTCATTATTTCCTTCTTTCTCTATTCTACATTAGATGTGAGTATTTGATGCAGTCAAGAGGACAAGAGTACATCAACCATGTACAGCAGTCATCCTTCAACACATCAGAGCTAGCAGTGTGTATCTTTCATTCTGTAAAATTTGCTAATGAACTACTTGTAAGTTCAAGTTATCTTGGAGACTAATGACAACTCTGTTTACAGAGTGAAGCCCAGAATCCAACTGCAAGAAATATTACCACTGGACATGGTAAGCAAAAACAAGGAAAGAAGGATAGTCTAATCTGGCTTCCCTAAAGCAGTGTAGTGTTAAAATAAGCCTATGCCATCTTGCTTTCAAAGTAGAAGTCCAACTACCTGAAATCACATACTAAGGACTACATGATTATAGCATTCTATTGTATCAATATCAGTGTATTCAATATGTGTGTCAATATAACTGTCACTATAAGTGTATTCTTTTCATCGAAGTATAACCACCTATAAAAAACATAGCTCTGTGTTTTCTTGAGCACAGGACTTAGAGAGACTAACGCACTGTTACACATTCATTTGTGTTCTCCCCATGCAATGGTAAGATGTGCTGAGTGGGCAGAGTGCACCAGCAGCAGCCATGTTCTCGCCGGTGGTGCAGGCGGTGCTGCAGATGGGTTTTGAGCAAGCGCCAGTTGAGAGCCTGGTTCAGTCTCACTTCCTGCTCACCGGCCACCATTACACTTCTGTCTCCGACCTGGTGGCTGACGTCCTGCAGGCTGAAGAGGAGGGGAGGCAGGGTAGTGATAACACAGGTGCTGAGAGCATTCGCTACTTTTCAAAAGATAGACAGGAATAAAATAGATGGAAAGATTCATATCTATCCCTATGTATAGCAGTTGCACCTGCAATTTAGTGCATGCCAAAAATAATGCTAACTAAGAAGAAAAAGATATACACATTACATTATGTGCTGGATCCTTCTCAAATGTGAGATTTGTTTTTTTTAGAGCCTGTAGTGAGACAGAGCAGCAGTGCCAATGGAAAGAAACTGCAGACCTCACTTGGGGAGAAAGGTCTAAATGAAAGCTGTTTCACTTTTACTGTGCATGTGGACATGATTATATTCATGAAAACAGTTTACAGTCTTATTTCCACATATGATATTGTGACATACTGTATGTTATAAGGAGTGACCTTGCAAGTTGTCTTACTATCCACTTACTCTCTTGCTACTGAAATTCACACGAGTTGTGTATAAGAAAAGGCTAATCAAATCACACTTTAATAAGTGTAGTTCTGCACTTAGGTGACTTGCAGCATCCTGACATGACTGAGTGAGTGTGTGTGTGTGTGTGTGTGTTTTTTACAGTTTTGGTGACCCTGAGTGCTGAGGAACAGTTGAAGCAACTCCAGGAGGAACAAACCTGCAAAGTATGTATGGACAAACTGGTGTCCATGGTGTTTATCCCCTGCGGTCACCTGGTTGTGTGTTCTGATTGTGCGGCCAGCCTACAACACTGCCCCA
Source organism: Stegophilus panzeri (assembly GCA_024331685.1). NCBI lineage: Eukaryota > Metazoa > Chordata > Actinopteri > Siluriformes > Trichomycteridae > Stegophilus > Stegophilus panzeri. The sequence continues at coordinate 10,287,961 of JANDJT010000050.1, forward strand.
TCTGTAGAGCAGTGATACGTGGCAGCATACGTGCCTTCATGTCCTGAGGACTACTACACACACCTGCATAACTGAGAAGCAACGCTGAAAAAGCACCTATAAAAAACTAGTTGTCTTTGAAGTAATTAAAAGTATTTAAATCTATCATTTAGACCACAGGCTCCCAACCCCTGTCCTGGACATTTTAGTGTTTTCCTGCTCCCAAAACACCTGATTCAACTAGTCAGATAATTACCAGCACTTTCTGAAGTGGGTGTGTCATAGCAAGAAAAATACTAAAATTTGCCCAAAAGGGGGCACTCCAGGATCAAGGTTGGGAACCTGTGATGTAGACAACAAAATGTTGACATTTTGAAATTAAATGGAATTAAACTGAAGCTGTTTTCTTATTTATTTACTCAAAAATTTTTTTTTTTTTTTTTTAAATAATAATAGAATAAACCTAATTAACGTGTACCTTACTGACCCAAATGGGATAGCATATTTAATGAGCAATGGACTTATGTTGCTTTCTGAAGTTTAGCCTACTACAGTATATTAATAATATAAAAAAAATTCACATGAATAATTCAGCACAATTGGGGTGGTAAATACATAGGTAAGGCTAAAGGTTTTTCAGTTTCTCAGGAAAATATGTACAACTTTGCAAACCTTATTAGAAGCTGTAGGAAAAAGTACTGCACAGTCAAGTCCATAAATATTTTGACATTGACAAAGTTATTGTTATTTTAGCTGTCTACCACAGTATATTGATGACATTAACAATGAATATGATTGGTGGCATATGGAACCTAACTGACAAATATGGTGTCAATATTACAATGATAACCCTCTATTATAGATGTTTAAGTAAATTAGGCACCACCCATTGGAACTGATTGACATGGTGATGTGGTGGCCATCATCATGTTTTTGATCATTATTGAGGCTCACACTCTGTTGAGTAGATTGACACCAAAATTGCGAGTTTTGCATATTAAGCAACTTATTAAAAATTAGAGTGGATGGAGCTAAATGAACCAAATGGCACATATTTAGGAGGTAAGGAGACAAAGCATGGGAAAAGAGGAGTTTCACTGTACCCATTATTTTACAAAATTTATGCTTGTTGTTAAATGCAATAACACGAATAGTGCCCCCCATAGGCCAAGTTGAGTGAGACTCTGTCAATTATTAGGGGGTCCTTAGATTGACCATACTTGCAATTTCGTGGCATTAACTCAATGTTTATCCTGTCAAATGCCTGCTGAAAGTGAAGGGGGTGGTGTGGTTTGGGGGTGAGGTATAGGAGAACAGTGGCTCTGTGCTCAGGCATATTGGCCTCACACCTCCAGGGTTGGTGGTTCGGTTATCTGGCTTTAGCTCTGCCCCTTAAGCATGACCATACCCAAACTTTGCAGATGATCTCAGAATCTTGTTCTGTATATACACTCACCATCCAATTTAATATGAAACACCTGTACACATGCATATTCATGCAGTTATCTAATCATTCAATGATGTGGCAGCAGCACAATGCATAAAATCATGCAGATACAGTTCAAGAGCTTTGGTTAATGTTCACATAAAACATCAGAACTGGGGAAAATTTGATTTTCTTTAACTGTGGCATGGTTGTTGCTACCAGATGGGATGGTTTGAGTATTTCAGAAACTGCTGATCTCCAGGGATTTTTTTTTTTTTTTACACACAATAGTCTCTAGAGTGTACACAGAGAATAGTGGCAAAAAAAACCCAAAAAACCATTGCGTAAACTAGAGTTCTGTGGGTGGAAATGCCCTGCTGATAAGAGACTTCAGATGAAAATGGCCAGATTGGTTCAAGCTGCCATGAAGGATGTAGTAATTCAAATAATGACTCTTTACAACTGTGGTGAACAGAAAAGAATCTCAGAACACACAACACATCAAACCTTAGTGGATGAGCTACAACAGCAGAAGACTACATCAGGTTCCACTCCTGTCAGCCAAGCGCTAGAATCTGCAACTATCATGGGCACAGTGTATGTTTCCTGTATATAGGTTTTGTGCAACTCCACGTAAACACTCATGAGTTAGAGCTATTTGAGTAAATTAGCCTCTGCCTTATTAGTACAGATTGACAAGTGGCAGCCATGTTGTTTATAAATGTTAGCATGTGCTTGACATCAGATTTGTAAAGACAGACCAAAAATCCTAGGACTAGATGCCAAAGAACTTTGGCAACTAGTTTTAGGATTTTGCAAATTATGCAGAACCGAAGGAATCAGTAGGATCATGGTTCATAAGATATGGACCAAAATATATACATTTGTGCTCTAGTGCCACCACTGGGACAATCAGGCCCATCTCGGTTGCCTGAGGAGCAGGAGGGAGTAGTGTCTGTTGACCAAGTTTCATGTCTCTATGACTTACACTTTGGTCTGCAGGATTTGTTTTAAGGCAAAACAACAACAGTAATAATAATAATAATAATAATAATAATAATAATAATAAAATATAGCTGCAAGCAACCTTAGCAAACATCACCCCCAGCAGCCAGTCCTTGCTGTAATGAACAGCAGTTAAGATGGCATTCCAGGTCCCAATTTATAACAGGGCCTCTCTCTAACTACCAGGGTAGAGAAAGGTTTGCCAATTTGACATAGACCGTGACACATCCACTTCACATTCATGTAAAAAACAGTATATGCTAATGGATAATGATTGTTGACACTTTATATGAGCTGACCTATTAACACATAAATGAAAGCATGGGTGAGAGTTCAACCATCTCTTATCATGTTTGGACTCTATGTGTTTAGCACAGTGCCTATAATATTTTGAAAGAGGTTTTGAAAAAAAATAATTTATAGGCAAAAGTTAAAAGACACTTCTCCAACTGTGTACTTTACACTATGAAAATGAGTTCAACACAAGGGTGGGCTACACTGTCTCCACTTCTGGCATCAACAGCCAACCACATTGCTGGAATGGAAAGGCACCAGCTTACAATCGCCTTCTTAGCAGAAAGAAATAAAAGTATTTCCCTGAACAGCACCTCCTTGTTCTGAGTTTCTAACCTGACGAGGAAACAGACATTAACAGAAACACCACTTTCTGAATCTTCAGCCTGCGAGGTAAGACAACCATCCTGAATCTCTGACCTGACAAGGAGAGGCGCAACGGTACAATTACTGTTAAGCTTTTGTGAGCAAAACTTTCCCTTCAAGGTACTTTCAGCTGCGTGTTCCAAACTGTAAGGATCTCTGCACTGGCAGATACTATGTAAATAATTTTTTATTTATTTTGCTCCCATCCACAATCTGTCTAAACATGTACATAAATTAAACTGTACACAATTCTGCCATCAGCGACTCCATTTCCCAGATTGCACCACGAACTACAAACATGGCCGACGACTACAACTCCCAAAGCTACGCACGGTCATGTCACATTCTCTTGAGAACTAAATCAGACATACCTGTTACCAATTATAATATCAATGACACAAAGTATAATATCTCTGCTCAAAGGAATGTTTTAAAAGCAACTGGCGTACCCACAAATGGCTCCACAAAAGAGCAAGAGCAGAGCTCCAGCTTGAGACCCACAAGGTGGTCTCATCTGCAGAGCTCCAGCAGGAGGTCAATGTGGCTACCTCATCCCCAGAGCTCCAACCTTAGACCCAGGCGGAGGCGGAGGTCAATGTGGGGACCTCCTCGCAAGAGCTCCAGCCTGAGACTCAAGAGGCGGTCTCACCTTCAGAGTTCCTGCGAGAGATCAGCGAAGTGACTGCATCCCCAGAGCCACAGCCTTAGGTCAATGTGGTGACCTCCTCCCCAGAGTTCCAGCATGAGACCCATAAGGTAGTCTCAGCTCCAGAGCCCCAGTCAGAGATCAACATGGTGATGGGTGAGACCACCTAGTGGGTCTCAGGCTGGAGCTCTGGGGATGAGGTCCCCACGTTGACCTCTGGCTGGAGCTCGGCAGGGGAGACCACCTCAAAAAATTCTGCTCTATCCATAGTGCGGCGAAGTATTCTCCTTTTCTTCGCTTCGCGCCATATGTCGCTCCCCCCTCATGCTTCACGGAGAGCATTGCTGCCCTCGCTGGCCTTGTGGAGAACCTCACTCTCCCCTCAGACCTTGCAGAGAGCATCACTCCCCTCTCTAGCATCATGGGGAACGTCGCTTCCCCCTCAGGCTCCACCTTGAGCTTTGTTCCTCCAGTTGGCTGTACAGTAGCCATCGCTCTGCATTCAAGCCAGGCCAAGGATATCATGTCATCTCTCTGTGGTGCGGAAGAGACCACCCCACACCTGAACCTCAGAGCACGCCAAGTTCCTGCTAGAGGTGATCTCCTATGCCCAGTTCCAGTCTTCGTCAACGTCACAACCAACAACGTTATGCTTGCACCTGAGTCTGCTAACACAGCCAACCAAGTTCAGCCTACAGAGTTGACGGAGACGCTCAGCCTTCCTGCTTGGCTGAAGACATCATTCTGCCTTCCTGTTCCACCAAAGCTGACGATCGAGCTTCCCACACCTGGGTGCTTCCCAGGGACCTTGGCGAACCTGCACCAGCCTCATGCCTGCTCCTTGGCTCCTTGAGGAGCCTGCTATCTGTGGGACAATGTCTGCCTCGAGACCTGAGGGGCTGTGAAGTCATTTTGCCCAGAGGGTCAGGACTTCCAGGGGAGGGAGTGTTTTCTGGTGCTCATGTGTCTATGTTCAGGGTGAAGTATTGAGTGTTATCACTGTGCCAAGCCTTTGTTCCTTGTTTCTGTGCCATAGTTTTCATCCTGTTCACGTCCTCGTTTTTCGATTCTGTTTTGCCTCGTTTATGCTGTTTGCCGATCGCCTGACCATTTGCATGTTTGACCATGCCCATGTCTCACGTTTTGGATTTGTCTGCCTCTCTCGTCTGTAATAAAGCTCTTACCTGCACTTGCATCCATCCTCAACCTCCATTACGTGACAAGTTCCCTATACAGTTAACAAAAATGTCAGTTTGTATTGTAGGTTAAAAATATAAAAAATCTGAAAAGGTGTGCATCATACATGACACCTAGATGAACACTACAGTTGGTTTTGCTTCTCTTCAAATTATAGCATATTTTGTGTAGGAGTCCATTCAGTACTGAAACACATGGCAAAGTTTACATATTTCATCGTTTATTTTAATAAACATCAAAAATCTAAAAGGTGTGCATTATAGCTGACACCTTCAGGAACATGTTACAGTTGGGTTTGTGGCTGTACGTCTTTCCCTTCAAATGCTATTAAAATTAGAAACGTGTATACCAATGTCGTATGTAACTTTAGAGACGGTCCCTTAATTTGCGAATTTCTGCGAATATCGAACGTCAAGCCAACTTTATGCCAGTCATTGCATTTAGATCAGTTCACGTTTCATCAATGATTTATTTTTGTGTTGTTTTTTGCATCGTTGAGCAGTTCAACCAATCACATATTTCTGTTTGAACATATGAATGCATGTCCAATTGAAGACGTTTAGATTAGTCACCGGTGAAAAGGAAACCTGGTGAAAAATAATTATTTGCTCACTGACTGAATTCTCTCATAATAAACAACAAAGTGCAGATATGATGTATGTAAGAGATTCATTTTGCAGTGTACACAGCTTTATTGATTATAACGGGAGTTTTTGTTTTTTGCAAGAGCACACTAATTCACAGAGCCACTGAAAGGGAGTGTTTGCTCTCACTGCTACATGGTCAAGAAAAAGACATTCTTGAGAAATTCCTAAAATTACGTTCTAGATATAGATTAAATATATAATGTTAAAAAAAAAATTAAATAAAATTTAAAAAAACGGTTAGGCATACTTGACTTGACCAAGTTTTCATTGTGCGGTCATTGTTATTTTTTCAGACTGACTGATCAGAGCACAACCTGCATTTTTCGCTGCACTTTTCACCTTGGTCAGTATTGGTGCTTTCTTAGGCAGTACTAGGACATTTATCACATCACCATAATTGTAGTTCCTGTGATCTAATGTGTCTGTTTCTGTTTGTTTTTCAGCTTCCTTGTGTTTTGGCTTTTTCTACAGAGAGCAGTTCATTTGTTCTTAGTACTTTATGCTTGAAACATTTAAGAAAAACTTATATTTAGGCTGTTATTGTATATTTTCTGTATTTGGCATGCTTTTAAATAGAGCAATTTATTTTGTTTGTTTTAATAGTGTAAGGGTAAACTCCAACACGATACGCAATCCAGATTAATAATATTAAAAGAGTTAAATGACGTGAGACCTCAGTTACATAATTTCCAAATAAGATGGTTATGATAAAAAAAAGGTGTTAATCGTGAGGATTAATTAGTTATATCACATCAGGGTCACCACTTTGTAAGGGTCCACTCACTGGTACAACGACGGTATCCAATGACGTGGTAGAAGGATTCCCGTGTGTCTTTTTGAAGCAACGTGCATACATTTAGATCATTAAATGTCACTCCAATTCTGTTTGACTCTCTTAAATTAAATCTGACTCCAATTGTAAGAACCTCAAATGTTGTATTTGTTTTCTAATTATTTGTAGATGACAGATCTGTAAATACTTTTGATCTTTTACATTTGATTAATTCTAGTTTACTCCATATTTTAAATTGTGCGCGCTCAATCAGAATCCATGTCGCTCAGAGTCTTGCGCCGGTCGTGTACGCGGATCTCAAGGTCATAAGCTCGCCAGTCTTGGTCACTAGCCAGAGGTAATTGTTTAATACTATTCAGATGGCTGCCCATGCTTGCCCTGTTCTATAAAGTACTTTGTGTAATCCCCTTAGTTAGTAACGTTATTTCTAGTCAGGTGTCATGACCACTAAAATTTACAGAGATGGACCAATAATATCGGAGTTAAAATTTGTTTTAAATAATCATGCCATAGTTTCCTATGTACACTTAACTAGAAAAATATTACAATAACCAGAGGTTAAGACTTCACCCTATTTAGACTTGGTTGATCAACTACGAAATTCCATATCGAGCCTGTACACACCAAGTACACTTAAAGCCAAGTTGTTAGCCTGAACTCTAAAATCTCAGCTGGCATGCACCAATGCACCACTTAAACCTGGATTTTAGCCTGTACTAACCTGGTCACAGATTTGCAGTAACAAGGACTTGACGTAATCTACTAGAGACAATTTCAGAATAAATCAGAATATAAGATAAGATAATATTTTATTAACCCCCAGATGGAGAAGTTAGGGAAGTTATCACAGCAGCAGCAAAGAGTGGGGGGAGCCATAAAACAGATCGTAAGGAGAATACAAGGATATATAAAAGAGTATATACAAGCTGTATAAATATGTACAGACATAAGCACAAACTCATATATAATATATATATATATATATATATATATATATATAAATAAAATAGACATTACACACACAAGCAGTATACACAGCAAGCAACAATGTACAGTCCCACTACACAAATAGCCCATGTACATATTGTATATGTACAGTGTACACAATACTATATACCTATTGCAGCTGTACAGTATAATCAGTGTAGACATAATAGCTTTGAAGCAGTGATGTATAATCAAGTCTAATAATTTATTTAACCAGGTATGAACACATTCAAATTCAATACTATTAAAGATAAGAAGAAATAATTACATTCAGCCAATCAAATTCAAAACATAATACAACATAAAGTCAAAACTTGCATATTTGGTAGTGAAAAAAACTACACACAGCAATTGTACGGGAGATCTGTCTACAGATTCCCTGAATCTTTGGCCAGCTCTCTCCTAAATACCCAGATGCTCTGTGGGTCCACCAAATAATGTTTGTGATTATAATTTGATGTCTGTGGAAGGATGTAACATTTGCATACAGGAGGTAATTTGAGTGAGGGACCATGGGAGGGTATGCCTTTAAAGGCATGCAATATTTTTTTTTATTTGAGTGGTTGAGGGAATGAGATCATATATATATACACATACATACATACATACATACATACATACACACGGAGACCTTTTGTATGATAGCAAACATGTATAGACAACATCTTACTCACATTAAAACATGTTAGGTAATGCATGTAGACCTTGGGTGTGTTTAAGGTGATCTCAACACAGAGAGAGAAGGGTGTGAGGAGAGAGGAGGAAGGAAACAACGTAGTGAGGACCTTCCAGTCTCCACTCAGCATGATGTACTATCTAAGGTGAGGATGCTAATTCTGTGGGAGAGAGTTCGAGCATTAATTCCCCATGAGAGTACTTTTTCCCCCTCAGAGAGCAGTTCTCTCCAGGTTCAGAGATCTTGGCACCAGCCTTACAGTTTTCCCCTCTTGGCCCCATGGGCTATTCACAAGAGTCCTTGCTGGGTCATCATATTCAGTGTACGTGGTGTTTAATTCCTATTGATGCTCTCCATCATTTCAGTCTTTGCAAGGTGGGGAGTTGCAGCAGGCTGAGAGCCAGTGCCGCATCGGTCGATGTCCATAAAGATCTGATGAGGCATCGGAGGTAGCAGCTCTGGAACTGTGTGAAGACAAATAATGGTTCTTCCAAGTGCACATCCCCAAAATGTCCAGTCCAACCAGGTGAGGACATACAGTGCCGAGCGTGTAGATGAACTGGAGAGCATTTCTGCCATCCTTTTGGCCAGATTCTTCTCCATCTGTGCCTGGTAGAGGTGATATTCCGTCTGCAGAATCATCCTTTGTGCCAAGTCCATTGTGTCCACTACAGCTTGTGCGCTGTGCTTGTAAAATGTGTCATCCCACCAAGGGGAAATTTCAGTGTCCAATGATATCCTTCCTAGTAGGGCTGCACAATTAATCGGATATCGATCGCGATTACGATTTTGACTGCCCACGATTACATGAACATGATCGACTGCGATAATAACGTTTAAAGTTCGTCCTCCGCTCATAGAAAACTCCGCTGCAGATCAAATCAAGCGCTTCCTAAACTTACAGCCAATCAGCATACAGCGGCACAGGGACAACATCATTTTGTAGTGCCAAACCCCGGAAATGGAGTTAGCATTTTAGCGCTCCACCTGCTAGCTTCGCTTCGGAAATCATGACACTACAGAGGTTGTCAGGGACATTAAATGTTATCACGCCAAACAGGGGGGAAAAAAAAAAAAAAAAAAAAAAACAACTTTGCAGATAAACTCGAGGCTCTACTGTGCGACCATTTCACTCGCGTTTGCGATTGAAAAGTACTTTGTGCGACTGTGAATAAATATTTATTCGCACCGGTGCAAGTGACCTGTTTGGAGTTGTATAATACAATCGGAATAAAAACTACAGGAACTCCAAAATGCATCTACACCGCACAACAGTTAGTTTCACACTGCTTTTCATCACCTTAGTCAACCGAACAAGTGTGTAAATACCGCAGAGAAGCCATTATGATGACAAGAATAACTCTGTACATCATCTGCTTCAACTTCCCGATCTCACAAACTGTGACCTGCTCGTGTAGACACAGCAGCGTCGGGCGGAGTAAATTAATAATGCTAAGGTTACAAGGTGGGTTTAATTAAAGCTTCTTTATTAAATAATTCCTCACCATAATCAAGAGTAGCAACTGTTCGGTCCGTAAACATACAGTACACGGCCGCTCTCCTTCTACACCAAGTCTACTAGAGCACTGACTTCATTTAAACTCAGGCTTGCCAGATATCACTGGAAAATTCAACTCCAATTTCCATGTTCTGATTTAAACACCCAACACTGTACTGGGGAAACCGATCTAAAAGGACAACCGATTACATTTTATTTTATTTTTTTTTAAAGACAGAAAATGTGCTTAGTTATAAATAAGTCATTTAATATAAAAAAAAAGATATAATAACTTCATAAAATATAAATAAAATGAGAAATGAAAATGTTTAATAACTATGGGTTGCACTTAATATCAATTTGACATTAATCTTAGTTCGCTATTTCATTAGAAAACTATTATCCTATTTCCTATTATGGATATTTTTTCTGTTAGTCTACTTTTAATTAGGACTCTATTGTTTAAGATATTTAAAAATAAATATTTTATGCTTGTTTAGTTATCAATTAAACAACAGTATTTCTCACTGCTATTGTTTTAATTCAATTAACAGTGATCATGAGCAGAGAGCTTACATTTAACTGTTTATGACAGACCTACTGATTAAAGCTTAAACAAAAAAAAAGATTGGTATCTGGATCGCGTTCGGTTGTAAAAATCCTGATCGTAGCATCAGTAATGAACAACATTACTCTAAAGCGCTTTGCATCTGACGGGTAAATGAACTCACCCAATCACATCCTATATGAGATTATTCAGATATATACACA
>JANDJT010000050.1:10298345-10312387 GCA_024331685.1 Stegophilus panzeri
AAACGTCTTTCACGTTGTCATTATGGGGTATTGTTTGTAGAATTTTGAGGAAAATAATGAATTTAATCCATTTTGGATGGCTGTAACATAACAAAATGTGGAAAAAGTGAAGCGCTGTGAATACTTTCCAGATGCACTGTAAATGAGGGCGGGCTTTAGCAACACCATTGGTCCACTGCAGTTCCTCCTCTAGCCAATCAATCGAAAAGGGAAGTTGATGTCATTCAACTGCGACTCATGGCTGTTGTGTTGAACGGTGAAGAAAGATGGATAACCATCAGGCAGAAAATCCCTTATTACTCACCTCATGCAATTCGCATGGTGTATTGTTTTTATTATTACTGCTGCTGCCGTTGCCACCGTTCTGCCATGCAAACTGCCCCCTGCTGGGTTGGAGCAAAATGTCAAAGGCGGGGAAAAAAATATGGGCAGGGCGAGATGTGTCGCTCCGCCTCAACGTGTCGCCCTGCCCCATCACCCACACTACACTCTGGGGTTACTCCCCCTATGGCCTCGCTGTGTCTTCAGCTTCAGACAGGAACTTGACTTGGCGGGCCGTCTTGTCAACCTGTCTTGAGTGTGGAGTGACGGCTACCGTGCCGCCAGTGGGGGGAACGAAGCTCAAGGCGGAGCCTGAGGGGGGAGCGACGCTCACCATGAAGCTAGAGGGAGGAGCTGAAGACACAGCATCCCAAGCCTGGATTCAGCCTAAGAACCATAGCAGTCAGGTCCTAGCCCAGCTATCTGACCCCAGTAAGCCTGTTGCCAACCCACCGCCTACTTTGTGCCTGAATGAGCCATGTCCGCTCCCCAGCTCCTCTGGGAAAGGACCACATCATCGACAATGCCAGCCTCAGTTACTTGTACTTAGTGTTGAAATTTTGCCCATAGGGCCTGGACCATGGGGGGAGTTTTTGAAAAGCACTTCAGGAGAAGCGCCCTTGGTGGGGAGATCATAGTTTTGATCCTGTTCTCATCATCCTTATTCCATTCCTGTCTTAACTTTGTTTATCCTGTTTGCTGTTCGCCTGACCATTTGCCTGTTTTTGACCAGGCTTTTGATTCACGTTTTGGATTTGTCTGCCTTTTTCCTTCAGTAAAGCTTTTAACTGCACATGCATCCTGCATCTCCTCCTTGCTAACGTGACAACATCATAGAATTTGTAATGGTTTTAATGTTTATAATGGGAATAGTATTGGTTTTAATGAAAACTGTAATGGTCCCTGTGGGTCTCTACTGGTAATTTGTTGCCTTCTATTGGTCGCATTTTATGTCTAATGGATATCATTAATCATCAAGTGCCTTTTGGACCTCAATTTTTTAAATTAAACATAAATAATAAAATAATTTTATTATTATAAAAATGACATGTTAAATATTTAAAAACTAAGTATAGTGAAGCTCAAGCATACAAACTTTTCTTAAAACATTTTAATGAAGTGTATGACCCAGGATGTCCACCCTGTTAGGGTCAAATGCATAACACTTTGAAATACTTGATTTAAACTTATGTGCAACACAGTCATTATCTAAGAGCTAATATGTCCCTTTCCAACTTTAAAATGGTAAAATTCTTTATTTTAGAAAAGAGATATTTTATGAACTGTGTGTCTGACTTCTCACCAGCACATGATTTCACAATTTTGTTTTAGATAAAAATACATGCTAGTAGTATTTTGATTATTTGTTATTAGTATATGCTTGGGCCTTCTTTTATGCAATAATTTACAACAAAAATTAATTACTTCTATTAACTTCATTAAATTAAAGACAAGAAACTTGTGCATAACAGGGTGGACAAAGCCATAACAGAGTGGACATAACAGGGTGGATGAATAACAGATAATCATTGTTGTGCTTAAAAGTTAAAAAAAAAAAAAAAAAAAAAAATATTTATGGATTTTTTTTTTTTTCTCTTATCACATAAAATTTACTCATGAAATTGACTTATGAGAGCTGCATCAACAGACCATTGTGTCTTTTAAATTTCATCATGTAAAAAGCAGCAATTAAAATGGTTTACAAAGTTAAATAACTATCATGTATGGCAAGGGCAGACGGATGCAAATGCAGTAAAAGGCTTTATTGAGAGGCAGGCATAGAAATCCAAAACGTAAAGTGATATCAAAATCCAGAAACATGTGTGGGTCAGGCAATCTACAAACAGGCAAATCTAGGCATAAACAAGAAACACAAAAACAAGGACGAAAGCAAGATCAAAACCATGTAACAAGAACAAAGATCAAAAGGCTTGGTAAGCCTCAGGCAGCAAACACTGAAGCCTGCTTTTCTAAGTCTCTGGAGGGGGTGGAGTCACTGCTGGGCTTTTTGATGACTGCTATCATGTTAATGGGTGAGGTCAAGTCATCCGACAAGTGGACTCCCAGGAATTTGATGTTGCTGACCCTCTCCACGGTAGCACCATCAATGACCAGCTGTGATCATCTATCACCATCTCTTTTGTTTTGTCCATGTTGAGGGTGAGATTGTGAATTTTACACCATGCTGTAAACTGCTCCACCTCCAAACTGTATACGGACTCGTCATTGCCACTAACGAGACCCACCAATGTTGTTTCGTCAGCATACTTAATAATGTGGTTGGTGCTGACTCTAGCAATGCAGTCATGAGTGAGCAGGCTGAACAGCAGGGGGCTAAGGACTCACTGTAATGTTCTTGATATTTGGCTGCCCACCTTTACCATCTGCCACCTTTGCATCACGAATTTGAAGACCCAGTTACAGGTGCCCGTGTCTACCTCCAACAACCTCGGCTTTTCCACCAGCTGTTGTGGAATGATCATATTAAAAGTCAATGAAGAGGATCCGGGCGTAGGTGTTCTTCCTTTCTAAGTGTGACAGTGTGAGGTGGAGTGTAGTGGAGTTAGCATCCTCTGTGGATCGGTTAGTTCAAGCAAACTGTAAGGGATCCATGGTAGCAGGGAGACAGTTCTTAATGTGCTGCATGACCAGGCGCTCAAAGTATTTCATTATAATAGGTGTGAGGGCCACAGGACAGAAGTCATTTAGGCAGGCTCGGTTTGGCTTCTTCGGGACAGGAATAATAATGGCATTTTTGTGGCAGGTAGGCACTTCTGCCTGACCGAGCGAGTTCGCAAAAACTTGTAGTCAGTGATAGTCTGAAATCCCAGCCACGACTGACGTGAGTCTTTATGATTTGTGAAGTGGCTTTGTGAAGTGATTTTTCCTTGTCAGGCTATATGCTGCAGTATCCTCAGATTTAAAAGCAGCATTTCAGGCTCTCAACAGTGAACAGACATCCCCAGTTAGCCACGGTTTCTGATTGGTGCACGTCTTGATGATTTTGACCACTGACACATCATCTATTTATTAATATAGCCAATGACGGACTCTGTATATTCCTGTAGGTCAATAATGCTGCCATGTGTTGCTGCCTCTCTAAAAATGTCCCACTGTGTGATTTCAAAATGGACTTGCTGAAGTCCATTCTTGTGGCCACATTTTAATTTCTCTGACTGGTGGCTTGGACTGTCTCACCCTAGTTCTGTATTCTGGAGTGAGCATAATGGCCAAGTGGTCAGAGTTGCCAGTATGTGGAAGGGGGGCTGCTTTATATGAGTCTATAATATTTGTGTACACCAAGTCTAGTGTATTTTCCCCCTGGTTGCAATATTCACATGCTGGTAGAATTTAGGGAGAACAGATTTAATACTTGCCTGCTTAAAATCTCCAGCAACAATAAAGAAAGCGTCAGGATGGTTCATCTGCTGCTCGCTGATGTTATTGTAGAACTCTGACATTGCCTCCTTCCCGTTAGCGCTCACTGGTACATAGACAGCCGTTATAATGACTGCCGTCAGCTCTCGCAGCATGTAGAAGGGTCAGCATTTTACTGTCATTAACTCTACATGCGGAGAGCAATAAGTAGAAACCACCACGGGATCTTGACACCACGATTTGTTGATGCACACAGCCACTCCACCTCCCCTTAGCTTGCCAGCTAACGAGGCTACTCTGTCCGCTCTGTATAGTGTAAGCCCCTCCAGCTGGATCGTGGCATCTGTGATGTTCTGATTTAACCAAGTCTCAGTGAAAATGTAGATACTGCAGTCTCTCACTCCGAGTTGTGAAGCTCTCCACAGTCTGATGTAATCCAACTAAATGTCGAGACAGAGAACATTTGCCCGTATGAGTGTAGGTGTGGCCGGCTTGTGTGGATTAGCGGTTAGCCTAGCCCATTCTCCTCTGCTCTTGGCCTGCTTCCTCGTCCTGTCACACAGTTTACGGTGCTTCCTCACCACTGTTGCCCCAGGCATGGCCATGGATTTCCTTGGGCCTACACGGAATGTGAGTTCAAGCTCGCTCAACATGCTCGACAAATGTTCATTCTAGCAGAAGACTTTGTTACGAATGTCCAAAAGATACTATCGCTCATTCACTGTTTTCTATTCACATCACTCACTCCATAAACATATGATAGCACTGCACAGTCACTAGGAGAGGCCGCCGCAAACGTCGGTTGCACCGCCATCAAGCATCTCATCGGCCTCTGGTGTGAGCATGTGATGGGAGGCTGTCTTGTCGGCCTCAGGGAGAAGCATAGCAGTGGAGTCCATCTTCTCAGCCTCTGGCGTAAGCACAGCTAGGTAGGTTGTCTCGTTGACCTCAGGCTTGAGCATTGTGGGAGGCCATCTCATTGGCCTCAGGCATGAGCAGAGCTTCGTAGGTCGTCTTGTCGACCTCTGGCAGGAACATGGCTTGGGAGGGCGTCTTGTTGCCCTCTGGCTTGAGGATGACATGGACAGCTGTGACGTTAATCTCTGGCATGAGCTTGGCTTGAGAGGCTGCATCGTCAGGACGCATGAGGCCATCTCATCGGCCTTGGGCAGGAGCAGAGCTTGGTAGGCCATGCTGTCGATCTCTAACTGGAGCAGAAATTGGGTGGCTGTGCTGTCGGCCTCCAGCAGGAGCAGGACTTGGTAGGCCATCTCATCAGCCTCTGGTGTGAGCATGACATGGGACGCTGTTCCATTGGCCTCAAGCGTGAACAGGACTTGGTAGGCTGTCTTGTCTGCCTCTGGCATGAACATGGCATGGGAGGCCATTCCGCTGGCCTCAAGCGTGAACAGGACTTGGTAGGCCGTCTCGTCAACATCTGGCATGACCATGGCATGGGAGGCCGTTCCATCTGCCTCAGACAGGCACATGGCTTGGGAGGTTGCCTCGTTGACCTCTGGAAGGAAAATTCGTCCTCATCTGTCTCAAACTGGGGCTCTGGAGATGAGGTCACCATGTTGACCTTAGGCTGCAGCTTACAGGGGAGACCACCTCATTGGTTTCAGGCTGGAGTTCTGGAGATGAGGGTGCAATGTTGACCTCTGGTTGGAGCTTGGCAGGAGAGGCCACCCTGTCAGCCTCTGGCTCCCTCTCATAGTACATGGTGAAGGCAGACCCTCCCCTCAAAATTTTCTAAATCAAAGCAAAATTCTGCATTACCATAGATTACCTTCATGAAGCAGATGAACTCGGCCACACTTCCAAAGCCCATGGTTCCCGTGGCAAACAAAAGCTCTGCCCACTGGCAGGCTCGGCCGGTGAACCGGGATAACATGAACTTCAGCCACTGATTCTCTTTGGGGTTGGGGTCAAGCAGGCTCCCAAAATAAATTTGGCACTGGAGAAAAAAAATCCCTTCAGAGGGCTTTTAATGTCCTGAAAGGGAGCCGGAACATCCATGTCGAGAAACTGGGGAAATCGCACAAAATCGAACGCTGGCATGGTCATCCCAGTGTAGCTCCCCTCTCACCTCCTGCTGTATCTGTGCTGTAGGTGAAGTATGTACGGCGAGTGCAGACGGATGCAAATGCAGTAAAAGGCTTTATTGAAAGGCAGGCACACAAATCCAAAACGTAAGGTGATGTCAAAATCCAGAAACAGGCATGGGCCAGGCGATCTACAAACAGGCAAAACTAGGCATAAAAAAGAAACACAGAAACAAGGATGAAAGCAGGATCAAAACCATGAAACAAGAACAAAGATCAAAATGCTTGGTACAGCTCAGGGAGCAAACATTGAAGCTCAATACTTTGCGATGTATAAAGACACACAAGGGATTTTAAAATACACAAACTAATCAAAGGGGAAATAGAAACAGATGATAACAATGATGACACAATGGGATGATAGCCAATAACAATACGGGGTGGAGATAGGACATGAATGAAAACAAAAACACACATGGTAACATAAACAAAGTCTAAAGAATGGCAGGTGTTTGTAATGTCAAAAAAATATGAAACCAAGATAAATCTTGTCAGAACCTTTTCTACCTTTATTGTGAAATTTTAACCTATTAATTACAGTGAAAAACAATAAGAATCATTTTAGGGGGGGTAAAAATAAAAAAATGTACAATAACCTGGTTGCATAAGTGTGCACACCTCTAAAGTAATACTTAGTTAGATTTTATCACAGCATTCAATCTTTTTCAGTAAGTGTCAATCAGTTTGGCACATCTTGACTTATATATGGTAAATGGTCTGCACTTATACAGCGTTTTTATCCAAAGCGCTTTACACTGTGTCTCATTCACCCATTCACACACACACACTCACACAACAATGGTAGCAGAGCTGCCATGCAAGGTGCTAACTTGCCATCGAAAGCAACATGGGGGTCAGTGTCTTGCCCAAGGACACTTCAGTATGTGGAGTCATGTGGGCCAGGAATCGAACCGCCAACCCTATCATTAGTGGACAACCTGCTCTACCACCTGAGCCATAGCCGCCCCATATATAGCAATAACTTGCCATTCTTCCTGGCATGAGCATTCTAACTCTGTCAAATTGGCTGAGCATCTCCTGTGCACAGCCCTCTTCTAGGTCACCACACAGATATTTGATTGGATTTAGGTCTGGACTCTGGGAGCTATTCGTTATTCCCTCCACTCTGAACAAAGCCCCAGTTCCAGCTGAAGAAAAACAGCCCCAAAGTATGATGATGCCACCACCATGCTTCCCCGAGGGGATAGTGTGTGTGTGTGTGTGTGTGTGTGTGTGTGTGTGTGTGTGTACACTCCAAATATATCTCTTGGTATGGCCAAAAAGTTCAACTTTGTTCTCATCATTCCACATGGTTTCGGGAGATTGGATGTATTTTTTTTTATTTTTTTGATTAAAAAATAGCTCCATCTTGCCACCCTACCCCATAGCATATAGATATGAAGAATTCAGGAGATGTAGGAACCAACCAGTACTTGCCAGAAATTGCTGCAATTCTTTAAATGCTGCTGTGGGCCTCTTGGCTGCCTCCCTGATCAGTTTTCTCCTGATCTTCTCATCAGTTTTAGAGGGATGTCCTGTTCTTAGTAGTGTCACTGATAATCTTCAAGAATGGAATCCCATACCTACTTTGTAAGCTCTTTGCGGCCCATGGCATTTCCAGTTGGATGTTACCAAGAAGATGTCAGGAATATCCTATGGGAACAGCTGTACTTTATTTGGAGTAATCAGTCACCTTAATTGATGGCAGGTGTATACTAATTAGTATTTAACATGAGTTTGAATGTGATTGGTTGATTATGAATACTGCTACATTCCCAATTATAAAAGGGTCTGCACACTTATGCAAGCTGGGTATTGGGTCTCTCACGTTCCACAGTTGTCTTCCCTCCAAAAAGATTATGAGAGCTCCAGGAAATATTGTCAATACACAATATGTCTCTTTATTTTAAAGAGACAGTAGTCAGACATAACAGGGTGGACAGTAACTTCAGAGACATGTGAAAAACCCCCATATACATTGATAAAATGAAGCCCATTGAGGAAAAAAATCTATAGTTTAGAGAGGACTTAAGCAAAACTTTTCAACAATATTAAAAGACTGAAACCTTTTTAAGATTATACCTCATATCTCATATCTTTAAGATTATACCTCAACCCTGGGTACATGAGAAAACCTCTAGTGTCTGATGAATAAAAACAGTGTAAAATGTATACAATTATTTATTGGGGTAGACTGCAATATTTAACATTTGAAAAACGTTAATTATTATAGTAAGACTTTTAGAAATTATATTGTTTAACCTTTTACATAATAAATTCCATGATCTGTACTGGGGACGCAAAAGGCACAGAACTGTAGGAATGACACACTTATGTCCTTAATTTATCCTACTATGAAATGGAAACCATTTGGTAATGGTTTCAATTGTTAAAAGCTGATGGTGTGTAATGGTATTTGTAGTGTAAACCATTAGAATTTCTGTGATGGTTTCTATTTATTTTCAACAGGCCCAGCTTCCCAATAAGCTATGTGATGAATTGCACTGTAGTACTGTCAACGTGGCAAGACAAAACCTTTCTTTCGTGCTTGTTTTCGTCACGGAACCTTATTCTGAGCTTAGGATTCTCAACACATCTGATGCAGTTCATGATTTTTTGACGATTAGTTGTGTTGTAAGCCAGCTGTTATAAGCAGGAAGTAAACCGACTCTGTTCAGGGCTGTGAGTTATATCCACTGAAGTTTGAACCACTGGGCGGCGCTGATCGGGCTTTTTCCTCATTCAGTTCCGCTTCGAGATAATGCACTGATGCTCTTTGCTCAGAATAGAAAGGAAAGCGAACGGATACACTCCACCACATCATGCAAGAGGCATCCTCTGTGTAGGAGGCACCGTGCGAGCATTTAACGTATGATGCATTTAGCTCGTGATGACAGAAAGGCACCTGAAACAGACTATGCTTTTTTCTCTCTTCTCCCACCCCACGTTATTATTGTAGCGGCGTTCCCGGGAGAAGTGGTTAACACGAAGAGCTAGGTGGTTGTGGCGTCTCTGAAGCGTGGGGTGAGAATACACGTTATTATGTAACTCATTTTTAATGGAATGGCAGCTTATGAAATGTGAAATGCGTCCTCATTCACACTAAGACTTTGCATCATTATTAGAAAACAAATGTGTTTTAAATTCTCAAAATTTGAGATAACCAAAACTGGTTACCTTGAATAGGTTATCATTTTAGGATTTAGAGAATATTTTACATTTGTTTTGTGTAAAATTGCTGTCTGCAACTCTGCAATTCACACCTGAGAGTGTGCTCCTGTGGAGGAGTGTAATTCACATTGCGTGAACAAGAAAGTCTTATCATATTTGTTTTATTAATGTCAGCATAAACGTTCCCATGGCGCAGTGGGAGTTCCAGGGTTTGATCCTGACCTCGGGTCTGTGTAGAGTTTTTGTGCATGTTGTCTCCATGTTCACCTGAGTTTCCTCCAGTAAGCTAGAGTCATATCATTTTAGAAAAAAAAGAGTTCATGTTAGTTGTCACCAGCAGTGGAAATTTTAATCGACCATATGTATTCTCTCCAAATGATTTCATTCATCAATAACTCTGCCATAAGAAGACCTGGGTCAGAGTCAGCATTCAAATTCATCCCAAAAGTGTTCAGTGGGGTTGAGGTCAGGGCTCTGTGCAGGCCATTCGAGCTTGGCCAAACTTGCCAAACCATGTCTTTAGGGACCTCATTTTGTGCACAGGGGTTAGGCCCCTTATATCCATTAATGCTACAGCTTACAACGATATCCTATACAATTGTGTGCTTCCAACTTTGTGGCAACAGTTTAGCCCATATATGAGTGTGATGGTCAGGTCAGGTGTGCACAAACATTTGGCCATACAGTGAATATTTTTACAAAAAGATAATAGTATGATTGTCTAACTAAATCAGATTAATGCAATAAAATTCTGCATAAACCTGTGTATGTGTATGACAGGAAGAGATGGAGGGAGAAGAGACACAGTTGGCAAAATAGGAGATCAAGATCTAAAAAATTAACAGCATTAACATTAATTAAAAGTGCACAGCTAAACACAGACAAATTCTAAATCAAACTTATGAAAAAATCTTAAAACTCCAAAAAATAAATCCCAAAACATTTAAACCTGGATGAACTGCTATGGATGAATTTGATAACCTATTGTTAAATTAACTAGCTAGCTAACCAGTTAGTTAATCAAACAATAGGTTATCAAAGTTTTAAGGTATAACAGGGCCATCTTAACCTACATAGTTTGCTGCCCATAGCTAAACATAGAAGAATTCTGAATATAACTCATCAAATTTAACTTAAAACTTGAAAAAGAAAGACATACATTTTTTATAGATAAATACTTCAACTTAACATATAACCTACTGCACACATGGCAGCACACATGGTAGCAGGCTAGGTAGCAGGCTAGGTATCTAGCTAGCAAATAAAGAAGTGAAATTTTTTGAGCACTTGGACAAAACAGAATAAAACCATATGTAAAAAGAGACAATAAAATGTTATCATTATAGGACAAGTAATAGAATAGTAATAGTAATAGAATTTGCTTAGTAATATATAGTAATAGAAATTGCTTGCTGTGTGTCTTTGAGAGAAAAAATGGTCAAACTTGCTTGCCTTGTTCCTTTGAATGCAAACATGGAATTTTGTGTCTGATTGAAAAGGTTGACTGAGCACAGTTATGCTTATCCATCAAACAAACATTTTAGGTAAAGAACAGAACATGCACATTTATGGATACAACAAAAAAAATTAAACATTTTTTTAAATGATTTTTTGAGGCAACATGTATTTCTTAAATCACAAAGAAATTTCACCAACACATTTTCTTACTTTTTGTGACATTAATGGCTTGTGCTAATATGGTGGTTTGAGTTGCATCTGTAAATTTACACATGCAGGCTTTAATGCTTACACATGAGTGATCATAATCAAGTGAGAGCAGAGCAAATAAAGTAACACTCTGTGTGTGTGTGTGTGTGTGTGTGTGTGTGTGTGCCCCCTCATGACAGTATGAGATATGAGTAGTTTAGTATACTGAAATAGCATTTCACCACTTTATGTCCAATTTGTTGAGCACCCAATACACAATGCAAAGTTACACACACACACACACACACACACACACACACACACACACATTCATACACAATTCCAACTGCTTTTACTGGGGATACACGCCTGACCATCTAACATAGACTACACAGCCCTATAAAATCTTTCTGAAGTCTTTCCCCTTGTCTTAATCTGTCTTTCTTCAGACATCAAATTTCTTGCAGCTTCACAGGCTGGATACAATGGCTAAATAGTCAACCCCAAGGCTTGTGTAGGCTTAACGTAGCAGATTATGGACAGATTAAGACAGAGATTAGAAATTATAATACACATTGATATAAGACACATTTTACCTAGATATACATATATGTATATCTACATATGTATGTACATATTTTTTCATATCTTTATAATTGCCTAAACTTTTATTACATTCTTTCATTATTTCATCTTAAAAAAATTGCTTTATCCTTCTGGTTAGGGTTGTGGTGGATCTGGAGGCTATACCAGAAACAGTGGGCACGAGCAGGGAATACACCCTGAATGGGACATCATCCCATCACAGGGTTCTTTTATAAGAGTTTATGATGATGTGTTACAATATCATATATTATATCATATATATTACAATAAGTTTTAATATGCTTATTGCTTATTATGCATACTATATTACTGAAAGGATTCCCTACTTGAGTTGACATGTCTCCAACTTTCATGGAGCTCTCATTTAGTGAACAGAACTATGGGATTGACTTAGGACTGCAAGTAACGATTATTTTCATAATTGATTAGTTGGCCAATTATTATTCCCCCCCAGCGGTTAAAATCCATGACCTGAGTGTTACAAATATAAACTTCAGTCTAAAACTTTACACAACTGTTTGTCCAATAACATAAGACTGAAAAGAACCCAATACACACAACAGAATATATATTATTCATTTAGGACTGTAGTTTAATTCTGTGCTTTTTCTGCATCAATAAAAAATTATGCAGAAATACATATATACTTTATAAAATAAATATTATATAATAGTATATATACATTACTTTTTATGGATGCACAAAAAGCACTGAATTAAACTACAGTCCTAAATTAATAATAAAAACTTTCACTGCACCTTGTGGTTTCTGTTACTCACTGTCTTTAGACATATTATTTTACTTGTGTTTACTTTTGATCGTAGTGTTTTAATTAGACATTACAGATCTTACTCGCACTCCCACTGTGTATCGTTGCGTTTACACCGCGCGTGAGGAGCAATGCAGCCTCATTACTAACACATCACTTCCGTTACAATAAACTACAGAATTAACACTAGTACAGCATATAATGACAATAAACTTAAATTAAACTAAACCTTTTAAGCAGCATCACTGTGATGCTTCCGTGCTATACAAACTCTGCTTTATAAAGTTTGATTTTCTCCGCTGTGCTTAATATAAAATGCTTCACTGCTTTAAAGGACTTGGAGGTCGCACACTTTCTTCCTCAGTCACTTGACAATTTCGCCTCCGTCTGATGGTGACTGAGGTCATGTTGGGAATAAAAGGTAACGTTGACATAAACAGTAAACTTAAGAAAGTTATTGGTGACTCTGGGTATTCTGGTTAGCAGTGTCACATTACATGCGTATAACGTCATGCACCATTGATTAACAAGCGGCTTATAGTTCCGGTTAGTAAAAAACCTGCTAGTGGTCCATTTGAGATGACATTACTTTTCTAAAATTCATACACTAGACGGTAGAGTATACAATACATAGTATAAGTGTATAGTAGGTCATTTGGAATACAACTTTAGTATTTACTCTCCGAAGCGTGTTTTCGGAAGAAAAGTAACGTAATGAGTAAACATGCATTGTGCCACGCAAAGACCAACTAATCAATGAGGTTCGTTTACAACGATTTTCTTAATCGATTATTATCGATTTTATCGATCAGTTATTGCAGCTCTAGATTTCCTCTACCAAATAAAATACAAGTGATGCTGCCTTTAAATTTGTTCAGAATATTGGAGAGATCCACTTGTGAAAACAGGAGGAGAGAAAATAAATTATATGAAAATGAAAGAAATTATTGAGTTTCACATACAAAAACAGCTGTAAAACCATTCATGCTGTTTCTCAAAAGTGTGCTGGTCATTCACAGTTTAGATAATTCAGTAATTACTTTAAATGTGAATGAATGACCTGAATGTCAGCGTTTATTCAACTGAGATTGAAGGATGTGAACAGCAGAGAGAAAGAAGAGCTCTCTCATCCTTCCCTCTTAGCCCTCCTTCTCAGCCTTCTATGTCTTCCTTCCCTCTTGTCCTTCTCTTAGCATAGCAGATGATGGAAAGTGATATTCACACTGCTATCACATTCGGGCTTACACAGGAGGCTTGTCTTTTTCTTCGTCCCTTTCCATCCCAACTCTCTCTCTCTCTCTCTCTCTCTCTCTCTCTCTCTCTCTCTAATGATTACATGGTCAGTGTCAGGAAATAAGAGTTGAGTGCATCAAAGTCAATAGCATGGTGGAGTATCTCAGGCTCTATTGTATACACATTAGACTAACAGCTTTATCCATAACATACAATACTGTGTCTGTCTCTGAGAGTAGAATGCATTTGGAGGCAATGCATTTGCCTCAATACACGTCTCCTATATTGATCACCTTTGTTACATTAGTTAGCTTCAACATTAACATCTACATGTTTTATGTGATTTTGTTTTGAAAAATGCTGGGAAAAAATAATTTTGCATAATGCTAAAATATCATGATTGCTGCTTTTTGTAAATAAATTCTTTATACAATCTATGTGACTCAGACATGAAATAATGTGGATAATATATTTGTTTATTTATTTATTTATTTAACTTTTTTGTGCCAGATGTTTTGTGCCACTTTTTTTTTTTTTTTTTTAATTTTTTTTGCAAAATTTCTAGTATTTATAGCCAAAACATATTTTAAAGTTTCCATAAAAAAAAACCCTCTCGGCAATTAGGTAAGTGGTTTGATGAGCAGATAAAAATGCATATACACTAGGGATAGTTTTTAGCTAATGCATGTTGTTTTCACTGTGGTTAATAGTTTTATAATGACTGAATTAGAAATCTGAATGTACAGTATCTCACAAAAGTGAGTACACCCCTCACATTTTTGTAAATATTTGATTATATCTTTTCATGTGAC
>JANDJT010000050.1:10313315-10326254 GCA_024331685.1 Stegophilus panzeri
GCTGTACACTCACTACTTTACATTGTAGCAAAGTGTCATTTCTTCAGTGTTGTCACATGAAAAGATATAATCAAATTATTTACAAAAATGTGAGGGGTGTACTCACTTTTGTGAGATACTGTATCTATAGAGCTGAAATAACAAATTTAGGGGAAATGTCCCTTGTTTATAGTCTCTATAGGTCATTATATCATGTATCCCATACATGAAAGCAGTCTGCTGTCTAATTAACAAAAAAAAGTTACATTGCTAAAAGACTTTTGCTAAAAAGTTTGTGTAAACTCTAGAGACTGTTTTGTGTGAAATTCCCAGGAGATCAGCAGTTTCTGAAATACTGAAAACCGTTTGGGTTACGCTTGTAACCCTGTTCCCTGTGAAGGGAACTCAACATTGCGTGAGCTCCACGCTGTGGGAAGCACCCTCGAGCGTGACCGGTATCTGAAGCTTGTGTAACGTCATGCCTATTTATAGGCCTGCTGTGATCAGGTGATGTGGCAATTAAGTGCGTCGCGCGATATAAAAACGGCACCTGTGAACCATGCTGTCAGCCTCTATTATCTGAAACGAAGATGCAATTCACAGGCATGCCCCAGTATGACAAAGCCACGCAACGTATCGTTCCTTTCTCAAGGAACAGGGTTATATGCGTAACCCAGACGTTCCCTTTCAAAGGGAACTCACCTTTGCATGAGCTCCACGCTGTGGGAATGAGAATACCCACTCCGTCATACTGAGGGCATGGCCAATTCAAAAGGTCACTGCAAGACACTTGAGCCCGGGGTAGAACATATATCCAGGTTGTAATATCAAATGAATGTGTGTGGCATAGACCACCCGCCACAGCACACACATCCTGTAAGGGTACCCCTTTGGACAAAGCCTTCGAGGAGGCGACCCCCCTAGTAGAATGAGCACTTATACCCAGAGGTGTAGCGAGACTGTGTGCCTCATAAGCGATAGAGATTGCTTCCACTATCAAATTAGAGATGCGCTGCTTTGACACAGCATCACCCCTACTGTTGCTGACAAAGTAGACCAGCAGCTGCTCCGACTTACGCCACTGGCCGGAGCGGTGGACATAAGTACAGAGAGCCCTTATTGGACACAGTAGGTGCAATTTCTCTTGTTCTGGTGTGAGGAATGGAGGAGGGCAGAAAGCCTGCAACACTACTGGCTGGGAAGCAGACGTAGGCACCTTAGGAATATAATCCGGCCTAGGATATAGGAAGGCCTTGGCTAATCAAGGGGCAAAGTCAAGGCAGGAAGGGGCAACAGAGACAGCTCGTAGATCTCCTACTCGCTTGAGAGATGTCAGGGCAGCAGAAGAGCTACCTTTAGAGTCAGAAGCTTCTCTGAGACTGACTCTAAGGGCTGAAATGGGGCACCTGACAGATGTTCCAGGACCACAGAAAGGTCCCAGGAATCTTGAAGTTAGAGGATGTTGCCCCATAGAGGCTGCTACTAACAGCAGGCGTAGATGCTCTTGGTGAACACATCCAATTCTGGTTGTCCGAACCTCTACCATACAGACTTGCCACCACTTGAGGATGGGTCCACCAACCCCCGGACCTCAGCCCCTGCCTCAGCAGGATGTCTGCCCCCACTTTCTGTTTGCCCGGAATGTACATTGTACTCACTGACAAGAACTTCCCCTCTGCCCAGAGAAGAATTAGTTGCGCCTGCCTGAACAGGGGCGTGAACGTAACCTTCGATGGTGGTTGATATATGAGACCACCGCTGTGTTGTCTGTGACAGCTAACACATGGTAACCTCTTAATTGAGGAAGAAACAATTTCAGTACTAGAAATACGGCCCGCATTTCTAGGCAATTTACATGCCACTCCAGATGAGGGCCGCTCCAAAGACCGTGAGCTGGACAGCTGTCTAAGACTGTGCCCCAGCCCATGAGGGAGGCGTCTGTCATTACCTTCTTGGGATAAGGAGATGCCCCTGAAGTGTGACCCAAGGTTAGAAACTGGGGACACCTCCAAATTCTCAGAGCACATAGTCATCGTCGTGTGACACTGATTACTCTCAGAGGTTTCGTCCTCAGACGAAACCCCCGACTTTTCATCCAAACAATATACCTGTATAAGTAACCTCGCCAAGATTACGCAAATGTGAGAATCATGATGTGGAACCTGCTGGTTCAAACCACCTCCTCTCTGTCCTATACACACCCACACATATGTGTGTGTGTGTGTGTGTGTGTGTGTGACGCCTATGGAAAGAGTGAAGATGTTGACACTTTCTGCAGTTTTGTGAAGGAAAGAATGTTTGTGGTAGGAAATCAGTTCTCTTCCTGCACATAGACACACACCTATGCGCACACACACACACACACACACACACAGACAGAGAGAGAGAACTCTTGCTGTGCTGTCCCTTATATCTGTGTCTCACCTCTGCAGCATCACTAGGTGTGCACTAGGGATACTCTATTTTTACGAAGAGGCTATGAGACTAAGAGAAATTGTACCAGGCTTGTAATGATGTTAGTTATTTTACATCACTGATATGTTCTTGTTGTTATACTCCATCCACATAACAAAGACAGAGGTGGATGAACTGTCGACCAAATTCACTTGGGATTATTTTCATAACTTGTTCAGACTTAAAGATGCTGTGGTGTTTACGCAGTTTAAAATCAGTGAGTGTGCTATTACCGTGTACCTGAACCTTTGCACTTCATATACACATTGCCCTTGTTTATTACCACAAACTGATTTTCCTCACAACCTTATACAATAGTTTGCATTGTAATTTATTGCATGCTTGAAAATAAAAATTCTATTTAAGTTGATCACCCATTAATGTGTTGGTATATTAGTCGCTACAAAAAGTTTTTTCACTTGCCAAACAGTGGTATATATCACAATATTACATACATTATTGGACAGTATCTAATAAATGCATAATTTTGCAGTATGCAAACAGCAGCAGATGTTCAGTAATGTGTGAATGTGCTTGCTTATTAAACCTGATGACAGAAAACACATGATGCTAGCAATATAAATATTCAAAATATGCAAGACTTACTAACCAAACAATTCTTTGGAATGAGATTTTAGTAGAAGATTGCTGGAATAACAAGCCAAGTTATGTATCATAGAGTACTTTCCAACTGGCACATAACTTTTTGTATTTTACTTATGCGGTTATTATGTAATCCAGGTATGGCAGATGAATGTCATATACAATCTAGAAGACTTTGTGTTCCATCAACTACATTTCTTACTAAAGATGAAAATGCCACACTGGCACATCTTACACAAGCAACCTCTGTCTGGCTTTGGCCTTTCATGGAACATATTTAATATGAATCATGAAAGACATCCTCTTGTATGTGTTTGCGTGTCTGTAATCAGGGTGGAGAATCAACTTGTATTGTTGCATTTGAGTTGCCTCTGCACCTGCATTTGGATTTGCCTCTGCACCACACTTGCAGTACAACTGACATCCACATACAATGCATGCAAACTCTTGTAATTCTGTAACACTCTTGTAGCACACGCTTATAATTCAGTCTTTGTGTGGTAGACCCACTGACTTGTGTATTAATATAGGTAAATAATTCCATACCTACACATACACTTTTAAATATCTTTAGAGGTTCTCTAAAGCAGTGCCATAGAATAAACAATTTTGGTTCATTAAAGAGCCAACAAAAATGGTCAAAATTTAGCCAACAAAAATGGTCAAAAGTTTCTTTAGGAAACAAACAAACAAAAAAAGTTTTTTCTATGGCATCACTCATAAGAAGAGCTGTTTCTGCTGTTTTATGTGTGGACCACTAACCCTAACATCTTTCTTCCTTTTTTCTAATGTCAAATAAAAAATGGAAAAATAAAAATGGGAAATTTCAGAACATGGATTGAACATTAACATGTAATATTAACATACCTCCAGTACAGTATATAACTTTACCATACAGAATGGTAAAGTCAACTATCCAACAATTTATAAAATATCACTTTATTCATTCCAGGTTTAAGTTCTGTTTGTAGAAACGTATTTATTTTTCAGCAAACATGTCAAACAAGAATAAGTGTCACTCATGGCTAATTACATAAAAAGATTCTTAACAGTTGCTTGGGTTGCCTGGACAGCATGTCTGTTTAGGGACGCATTGTATTCTTATACCTTTTAGGGCTGATGTAAAACAAAACTCTCTCAGTTTTTTTGTATCACAGTAGGATCTGTCTTTCTGAAAATGAATCAGGTTAGGGCAGCACATGTGATCACAACAATGACCAGCATAATGCATAACAGTTACAAGGAAGCAACCAGGCCAATGAGAAACTAAAATGAATGAGAAACTAAAAAAAAAGTTCAAGGAGGGCACATATACTGAGTGATTGATGTTTGCTTCCTGCCTTTTACAGCTCAAATTGCTTTCCGTAGTTGGAGTACCCCTCTGGGAAATATAGAGTGGTGCATCAGTGCATGTGAGAGCTGAGAAATAGGGTGGGCTGAGAGAATTGAGTCTTTACTTCTCAGTTGCTGTAGATAGAGCGGTGACATGGTAAAAAGGTTGGGTGAGAGATTTGTGTATTTGATGGTGGAACTATAGGACGTTTTTGCATGCAGGTTTGCTACCTAACCTTGAAAACTTACTCACCATACTACATTATATTCAAAATAAATATCTAATGCTTTATAAGTCCTCAAATGCTCAAACACACCTGTACAATCTTTATTTTATAGATATGTAGATCTGTAACATTTAGGATATGAATATCTGCAGTGCTGTGAAAAAGCACTATCCTTTTTTTTTTTTTTTTTTGCCCCTATCCTGATTTCTTCTGGTTTTGTGTATATCTCATACTAAATTGTTTCAGAAATCTAAGATAAAACAAAGGTAACCTGAGTAAACACAAAATACAGTTTTTAAATGATAATGCTATTTATTGAAGCAAAAAAGTTATCAGATATCAACTGGGCTTGTGTGAAAATCTATTTGCCCCCATGGTTACTAATTCCCCAAATCTATGAAATTGCATTCATAATGGGGTTCAGATGGATTAGACGCAACCAGGCCTGATTACTGCAAACCCTGTTCAATCAAATCAACACTTAAATAGAACTTTTTCAACAGCATGAAGTTGGTTAAAAGGTCTTGTCCAATAACACACTATGCCAAAATTGAAAGAAATTCCAGTATTGATGAGGAAGAGACAGTGACTGAAATACATCAGTCTAGGAAGAGTTACAAATAGTGAACCTTCCCAGAAGTGGCCAGCCTTCCAAAATTCCTCCAAGAGCACAGCAACTACTCATCCAGTAAGTCACAAAAGAGCCAAGGACAATATCAAAAGGACCTACAGGACTCTCTTGCATTAATAAAGGTAATTAATTCATGACTCCACTATCAGAAAGACACTGGGCAAAAATGGCATCCATGGAAGTGTGGTGAGGCAAAAAACACTGCTAACCCAGAAGAACATTAAAGCTCATCTGAATTTTGCTTTGAATTCTTTTGTGAGAATGTTCGGTGGATTGATGAGTCAAAAGTTGAACAGTTTGGAAAACAGGGGTCCTGTTACATCTGGCGTAAACCAAATAAAGAATTCCACAAAAAGAACATCATACCTACAGTCAAGCATGGTGGTGGAAATATGATGGTGTGGGGATACTTTGCTGCTTCAGGGCCTGGGCAACTTGCAATAATTGAGGGAAACATGAATTCTGCTCTCTACCAGAAAATCCTCAAGGAGAATGTATGGTCTTCAGTCCGTAAGTTGAAACTCAAGCGCAACTGGATTATGCAGCAAAACAATGATCCAAAGCATAGGAGTAGGTCATGGTCCTAGAAGTAAGTGAAAGACTGATCTTCAGTTATTGTTGCAAACGGTTGCACAAACAGATTTTATGTTTAAGCTGGCTAAGATTTAAATTTTTTCACATTGGAGATTGGTGTTGGATAACTTTTTTTGCTTCAATTAAATAAATTTAAAAAATAAAAACTGTATTCTGTGTTTACTCAGGTTGCCTTTGTTTTATGTTGTATTTTGTTTGACAATCTAAAACTATTTAATATGAAATATACGCAAAAACAGAAGAAATCAGGATGGGGCAAATATGACCCTGAACTTATTTGCCCCAGAAGTGACAGTATAATGTAGAATAAAAAAATTTCTACACTTTAGTTCTTTGGTTTGTCCCTCTGAAACACAGCAACAGATTCCTAGTAGAACTATCCAAAGAACTCTTGGTGCGTCACAGCTACAGGGAACCCTGTAGCTGTGATGTTTCAATCCTGAGAGCCAGGTCTGTGTGGAGTTATGCTTGTTCTCTCTGTCTATGTGGTTCTCCTCTGGGTACATCAGTCTCTTCTCACCTCACAAAAGCATGCCGGTTGGCACATTGTCTACTGTAAATTGCCCCGGGATATATGTGTGTGTGTGTGTGTGTGTGTGTGTGAGAGAGAGAGAGAGAGAGAGAGAGAGAGAGAGAGAGAGATGGACTGGTATTCCATCTAGAGTGTCTACCTGCCTTGCACCCAGTGTTTCCAGGATAGGCTTTGGGTCCACTGTGACACAGTCTAGAAGAAAGCAGTTACTAAAGATGAAAGAAAGTTCTGTTAAGGCTGTAGAGTATTTAGATGTAGGCAAATTATATTCTGGCTAGATATTAGATATAGTTCACTGAGTGCAAAGAAGTCTTCTTATTACCTGTGTTGTTTAGTTGAGGCTTGTATTGGATCTCTATTCTGAAAATCTTGGTCCGCCAAAACATATTTCTAAAAACCAGGGGTTTAGAAATACTGTACACTGTAGCAAGAGTTCAATCTTAAAAAAACCTCATTAAAATTGTAGCAACATACAACAAAGACATTCATTTCCTGGTACTTACCTCATGTGTTAAACGACATAAACATAGAACCTTTTGTAACAGACCACCCAAATTTTAGGTAAGCAAAAGTATAGGACAGATAAGATTGAAGTATATTAAAGTAAATAGCACTTAATATTTGTTTGCATATCTCTTGCTTGCAATAACTTAATCAAGCCTGTGATGTCTTTGATATCACCAAATTGTTGGTTTCTTCTTTTGTGATGCTTTTCCAGGCTTTTAGCAGCCTCTTTCAGTTGATGTTTGTTTCAGGGGGGTTTCTCCCGTCAGTCTTCTCTTCAGCAGGTGAAATGTATGCTCAATTGGGTTAAGGTCTGGTGATTGACTTGGCCACTCTAAAACCTTCCTCTTTTTCCCCGACGAAGTCCATTAGAGTTGGCGGTGTGTTTTAGATCAATCAGTACATTTACATGGACAACAATAATCCAATATTAGCCCGATTAAGACAATATTCTGATTAAGAAACTACCATGTAAACAGCAATTTTTAATTACCTTAATCCGATTAAAGTCATACTCGAAGTAAACACAAATCGAATTAAGACATGTAGAGTATTCCTGTTTTAGTCGCATTATCGATGTGTATTACAGACATGTAAACACCTTAATCACATTATTAACCTTGTGTGAGAGTTTTCACCGCATTTTGCGACAGGACACGATCACACACGGCAGTGCGCAACCGTTTGACGGCAAAAAAGAGAGCACGGCTGTGTCCGAAACTGCATAATTACCTACTATATAGTAGGTGAAATACATGTATCTCGGCTATTATATAGTAGGTAAGTACGTGGTTTGGGACGCAGCCCACAGCTGCCCACAGGTACCATAACGAAGACGAACTGTATGTTGATACCTGAAATTCTGGAGGAAACGTCGGACAGCGTGGCGCGGTGACATAATGACGTGTGCAGTTAATCGCTCTACGTTCTATAACATGTAAAACCTGAACATGAAAGGAATATTCTAAGCGACTCATGTAAACACCTTAATCACAATATTGTCTTACTCAGAATAAGGTCAATAATTAGATTACTGCTGTCCATGTACACGTAGTCATTAACTATGCTACGTTAAGCTATTTCAGAACTGTTTTCTATTCCCTATTATACAGCAATGAACTGTGTGAACATCAGTCTTTTCTTTTTTTTGTTAAATGTTAGATTATGGAGATATCAATTTCAAATTTATACAATGATAATGTGCCCCATTCTGGTCACCATTAAAATATATTTTTTTAAATTATGGTATTATTTCTATTGAAAAAACAAAGTGTGTTTCGGTTGTGACCTTAACGTTTTGTTAGTGACCTTAATTTTTATGGCACATTTTTTGCTCATATACAAAGTCACTTAATGAAAATTTTAGCAACTATAACTAGTTTTCACTAGCCTGGAGCGATGAGGATGCATAATGAGGCCACTATGGCTCATTACCCTCTCCACTGGGGCAGTTTTCCAATATTATTTATATATTTTACACCTTTGTTGCTATGATGACACACTATAGTGGTAATCAACATTATACATCTATGAAATCCCCTTATGCATGACAAAGGCATATATAAAATAGTTTTAGAGCAAATATCTTTTTTTTCAATTATTGAAAAATTGGGAAATAACAGAAGCCTCAATGAGATTTTTGTGGGACTAGAAATAGTTTTAACAATAATTTCAGTCATGTTACTACACACAGGTTTAGGTTTGAAACCATTTAAACTTTTTTGTAATTATGAGGAGATAAAATTAAAAACAAAACTGGAAAAGTAAGAAACTTAAAAACAATTTCTAGTTAACAATAGCTAAAAAAATTTCATAGCATGAAAGCATGACTTAATTGTCAGGGTGAATTTTCAAATGTCTGATGAAGTTCGATGTAGTTGTACTAGTGTCTTTGATGTTCATGTCAAATGTTTTGCATGCAGCATTCCATTTGTTACCATTATATTGAAGGTTTTTGAAACCAAATGTTACGATGAAGTGTAGTTTAGGAGATGCCATCATGTTGAAGAGATCTCTATTAATAGCGTGATTTCCCCCAAGACCAGCTAAGCGCAAACCCCCCCCATGGCAATCATGTGTAGGCAATCAGCACTGTGACTGACATGACCAATGAAATCTTTAGAATTGGCTGCGGGTGGGATTTGTACTTAACTGGTTAAGTGGATTGTTCCATTGGATTGGTTCTTTTGAATAGGTCGAATTTGAATCGGTCTCTACGATTCACATAGTGCATTTCATTCAGAAATTAATATCCCTAGTCCCTTCGGAGGAGTCATTTTTATTGGAAATTCAGTTTGAAGCAATCTTACAGCATGACTAGCTTGATTACTCTCCCTTCAAAGTGCCCTTCGGAGGGTGATTTATACCATTTGAAATGCAGAGACTGTCACCATGAGAAAAAAAACATACTATGTATTTTAAACTAACACCGCAGCTACCCATTGGATTAATTGATTGCTTTTCAAATTAAACGACACAAAGATTATCACAAAGTAAAACATGGCTATATTGTTATTTGTTGTTCATTTATATAATAGCACTTTTCCAATAGGTGATGAACACATGCCTTCAGATGTGTCACACGTATATATCATGTGGGATAGTAAAGACAGAATGTAATCGGGAATGCCAAACCAAAATGACTTGTTTTTTCTCATTTCTCTGTCTTCAAGTCCAAGTCAAGTCTCGAGTCAGTTATTCACGAGTCTAAGTCAAGTCGTAAATCAATGACTACTTTTACATGGACAGCAATAATCTAATTACTGACCTTATTCTGAATAAGATAATATTGTGATTAAGGTGTTTACATGAGTTGCTTTTAGAAAACTCCTTTTATGTTCCCGTTTTACATGTTATAGAACATAGATCGATTAACGGCACACGTCATTACATCACCACACCACGCTGTCCGATGTTCCCTTCAGAATTTCACGTATTAACATACAATTCGTTTTCGTTATGGTACCGTATATAGACTTGGGTGTTTTTATTTGTAATTTTACGAAAGCTTCAAGTGCAATGAATTATTTGTCATGCTATATGTGCTAATAGACGACTGCTTGAAGCCATGGGCTGCATCCTAAACCGCATACTTACCTACTATATAGTAGCTGAAATACATGTATTTCGCCTACTATATAGTAGGTAAGTATGCGGTTTCGGACGCAGCCGTGCTCTCTTGTTTGCCGTCAAACGGTTGCGCACTGCCGTGTGTGATCGTGTCCTGTCGCAAAATGAGGTGAAAACTCCCACACGACGTTAATAGTGTGATTAAGGTGTGTACATGTCTGTAATGCACGTCGATAATGCGACTAAAACAGGAGTACTCCACATGTCTTAATTCGAAAATAGAATTAAGATATAGAAAAGAACATATAAATCACTATATTTAACAATATGTAAATTTATTACATTAATTATTTATATTGCCTCTTTCAGTTATGAAACTTGACTTTTCTAAATATGTGTCAGTTGACTATGTACGCTTAAAAAATATTAAAAATAAAATAAATATATACACACACACACACACACACACACACACACACAGACACAGGGGGGGCAGCATTTTGCACCACTTCTGTAGAATGACCCATAAACAAGTGGATGTTGTGACAGGGAGTTAAAAGTGAAGCCAGAATGTCTCTGAGGCCCTCGAATGGTTACTGAATGGGGCCCTCTACCCTGGGATGAAGATGCTGAGTGGAGAGGTGTGAGATTTATGAACGGGCATGATTTCTGAACACATGGCATGCTAATGTCTGTTATACTCAGGTTTCACTGTGACATTAGCAAGGAGGGTTGTTAATAGCACCATGATGCATATAAGTACTCCTCATCTTTCATCAGCACCCAAACTAAAAAATTAATATTTGTTAATATTTGGCTTGTAAATTGTTGGCTGCAATTAGAGTAATAGGCTCTTAATCCCGTGCAGTGAATTAAATGGGTCTTTGGGTCTTTGTCTAAACACCTGGAAAGGCTCATGGGCGTGAAACAGGAACATAAACAGTTTTAATAGAGTTTCAGAATATGAGATAAATATGCCATATGAGCAAAATTTTGCATTTTAACACAAACACATTGTTTCACCTCTTACATGACTTTTAGACAGCTACGCTTGCACAATCATGAGACTGATATTCTGGTATTTGTGGTAGTTTGGTGGAAAATGCACAGTGCATGCACTCTGCAGCTTTACTGTTTCCTCTGTGCAAAGGCACAGTTCCTGTTCCAGTTTTTGTCAGTTATTTTAAATTTGTATGAATTCATTTTGACCATAATAAATGTGTGTTGTTTTTGTGCGAGCCATATGCATATACCCTTAGTTTATCTCACATTTGTTTTGCAAGTATGTTTTATATGTGTCTAACTGTGATGCATTTGGGCTTTTCGTTGTGTTACTGGGTATTCATACTGAGAAATTACTTATAGAAATGCGCCCCCTAGTGCTGTGGTTCTCAAAATTCTCAACTATTTTTTTGGGGTTTTTTTTTTGATGCTGCTAAAGTGACATTAAAAATCAAGCACTATGTAATTTGTTATACTTGTCATAGTTATTATTACAATATTATAGTTCTGACCTAATTGATGGGTCACTTGAATTCAATTGAATGGGTTTAGTCGAAACCTTTAAAGAACTTTAAATAATGTCAGCTTGCAACTAATTACAATTTTAATAAAATAAAGGTAGAAAATATTTTTTTAATATGATTCAAAGCTGAAATTTACATTTCAGGATGAGTTTTTCAAGATAAGGTTTTGTACATAGAAGGCTTAGGAGAAAAAGCCCTATTGGCAACAGAATATAAATATGATTGCACAGATTCTCATAATATACTTAATTTTTGAATAGTTGAATTATTTTGGAACATGAATCTGTGTTGTGATGCTAAGGGAGATCTGTAGACTTTTTTGTTTTACACTAAATGAGTCTCTGGCTACAAAAAAAACCCTGTTTCATGAATTTGGACTCATGGTAGAGGTCAAGGAAAACAGTTTTTTCTGAAAAGGATGGGTGAGATGGACTCTTCACTTTTAGGATGCATAGTAACATCACAATTATTTAAGATGAAAAAGTACTGAGAAACCATGACATTTTTAGGTCTCTCAACAAGAATACTCTGTTTCCTGATTGGCTGTATGTGCCTTTGTATCATTTTGGGGTTGTTTTTAGTGTGAATGTGTGTGGTTAGGACCCGACCTGTGTATGCATGCTTTTTCCTGTGTTCGTCACTGCTGCTATGGTGAGATATGGTTGCAGTAGAGATATGTGTGTGCTGTGTTGCTTGGATGAGGTCTCTCTGAGGATTATACTCAAAATATTCTCCCCTGCAAGCAGCTTCCAGTAAAGACCAGTTTCAATCACCTTTACATAATACCCACAACACCATAAAAGTTCTATTTGGATCATCTTTG
Source organism: Stegophilus panzeri (assembly GCA_024331685.1). NCBI lineage: Eukaryota > Metazoa > Chordata > Actinopteri > Siluriformes > Trichomycteridae > Stegophilus > Stegophilus panzeri. The sequence goes on from JANDJT010000050.1 coordinate 10,325,590, forward strand.
TCTGATCTCTCTATCAGTTTACTCCTTTATTTCGGCAACTGTTCCTTATTCCCTGGCTTTTAGCTGCAAATGTGTTTTCAACTGAAGCCCACTCTAAAAAAAAAATGTCCATGAAATTTATGGTGATATACTGTTAAATGTCAACAGTCAAAGCTGTAAATGGAAAAGTGGGGGGTAATGTTTATAATACCCCAAATAGTAATACAAACCTGTTATTTTTACATTTTATGTAACAATTTGTAATCCTAAACCAAATTTTGTGGTATAAAATATGGTCTACCTTCAAAAGTAATAGGGAAATACCATCATCTGTTAGACAAATCTTTACCTTCAATTTTATATGCCCAGAATGTTACGTATACAGACTTTACTTGTAAATCCGTGGGCATCTCATGAATAAATTCAGTACAACAAAAAACAACTAAGTTATAATTTGTCCAAAATGAGAGATTTGTTAGTTAAATAATACTTTATTACCATAGCAGTCAGCAATCCAAATCTCAATGGGCTGGTGTGGGTGCAGGTTTTCATTTCAGCCAAGCAGGAGTCACACCTTTTACCTGTTTAATTCATTGATCTTGTTTCAATAGAGTATTTTTGTGAATCTTTTGTTAACAAAAGATCAAAAGGTTAAACAATAAAGACAATTTTTCACAGCCTTATTT
>JANDJT010000050.1:10326340-10341173 GCA_024331685.1 Stegophilus panzeri
CCACTAGTGTGTAGCATCCACCTGGATGATGCGACTGCAGACATAGTGTGCCAGAACACCCACCACACACCAGCTATTAGTGGAGAGGAGAGAGTGATGTAGCCAATTCAGAGATGGGGATTGTTAGGGCACCATGAGACAGAAGGGCCAAACAGAGAACATTCATTAGTACTTACCTTACCACTGTGCATTCCTTACCACTCACCCTTTCACTCCGTCCTAAATTCAATGAGTATGAATCAGTCCCCTCAGGGGCACCAGTGAATATCTGCTCTATAAAAGAGTTAGAAAGAGAAAGAGAGAGAGAGAGAGAGAGCAAGCGAGACAGATAGTACTGTCATTGAAAGCAAAAGATATAGCAGCACATTATGACAAATTTGAAACAAATCAGTTACTGTGATACAACTTGTTGAAAGTTTTTATTTGCATTTTGTCCAGAATTGTGGAATTAATTATTATTAAAAGGCTATAAAAGCTATAAAAGGCAGAACTATCGGTATCGGCCGATATCACTCTGAGTAATCGGGTATCGGCTAAGAAATTAAGTATCGGTATATGTATATGTTCATCTATGGAATCTTTATTGTTCTTTGTAACAATAATGAACTGGCCACTGCGGAAGGTGCTTGGACCCTGATAATCACAGCATGTTACTATATTTAACAGTTATATTTTGTTTCTCTTTCTCCTCCATTGCTGTGATACAAAATGACCAATTCCTGGTGAGAGAAGATTACCTACCTGCTACCTGTGTTCCCAGTATGCAGTGGTTAGTACCTACCAAAAGTTGTCAGGGAAGGAAAACTGGTGAACTAGCATAAGGTCATGGGTGCCTGAGACTCACTGATGCATGTAGGAAGTGAAGGCTAACCCATCTGGTCGAATCCCAAGAAATAGCTACTGTAGCACAAATGACTGAAAAATGCTGTCTATGAAAGGTGTCAGAACACAGTGCATTGTAGCTTGTTGTGTATGGGGCTGTGTAGCTGCAGACCAGTCAAAGTGCCCATGCTGAGCCCTGTCCACTGCCGAAAGTGCCTACAATGGGCACATGAGCATCAAAAATGGACCATAGAGCAACGGAAGAAGGTGGCCTGGTCTGATGAATCATGTTTTCTTTTCATGATCATGTGGATGACCGGGTGCATGTGTGTTGCTTACCTGGGGAAGAGATGGCACCAGGATGCACTATGGGAAGGCAAGCCGGCGGAGGCAGTATGATGCTCTGGGCAATGTTCTGCTGGGAAACCTTGGGTCCTGGCATTCATGTGGATATTACTTTGGCACGTACCATCCACCTAAATATTGTTGCAGACCAAATACATCCCTTCATGGCAGCAGTATTCCCTAATGGAAGTGACTACAGGTTGGCAGCATACAATGCCATTTGTGAACACTCTAGATATGCAGACTTTAGAGAGAGCACTAACATCATGTTGCTTCTAATTAAAAAAAGAGTCCACCATAAAAAATAGTCCACCAATAGTACACTGAGTTTTTACTGGGTAGCTGAATACTGAATATTGTTTTCTGTGCTTATTCTCCACTTCAGTCTGCTTGTCTATTTAATTCTTAGCTTTACACAACAGGGTTACAGCTGTAAGGATGCTGTGTCATGCCTACCCTTGCACCCTGACCCTCAGCTTTACATATGCAGAGAAAATCATTTCACTGTACTGTATATGTATACGACAATAAATGCTCTCTTTAAGTGACCATAGCTGTTATTTACTCTACTTATTTATGTACTGTAGGTGTGCATTTTGAGAGACAGTGCCTTTCTTTTAACCTCGTTCTTGTTTACACAGGTTCACGAGACTGCTTGGAGTGTGTAGAAGTTGTACATGTTCCTCTAAGTCTTGGTCCTCCATGGATATTTTGTCCTTCCCTTATGGTTCAATGCTGGTTCTGGGTGCCATCTCTGCTGCCTCAGCCTTCGTTGTCACCATCCTCATTGTGCTGGTGTGTGTGGGGTGTCGCACGTAAGTGAAGACCAGTGGTAATAGAACATGACTAATAAATTTATGTTCAGTGTAATACTGAATTATTTAAAAGATCAAAAGATGAATATGAGCTGATAGATTAGAATATCAGCTTTCATGATATTTACATCTAGATATGTTGTGGTGGTGGTGGACCACCCAATTTTTAGGTGAGCAAAAGTATAAGAACAGATAGTCTTTTGTATATTTTGTATATGAGCCTATTCGGTACTGAAATTCATGTCAAATTTACATATGATTGAATAGTTTATTAATTATCAAAAATCTAAAAGGTGTCCGTTATAGCTGACACCTAGTCGAACACTGTACAGTTGGTTGTATGACTGTAAGTCATTCCCTTCAAATGCTATTGAGCTTTAAATTATGGTATATTTTTTGTATGAGCCCATTCGTTAGTGAAATACATGGCAATATTTACACATGATTTCATCATTTATTTTTATTAAATATCAAAAATCTAAAAGATGTGCCTTATAGCTGACACCTAGTCGAGCACTTTACAGTTGGCTTTATGACTGTAAGTTATTCCTTTCAAATGATATTGAGCTTTAAATTATGGTATATTTTGTGTATGAGTCCATACGGTATAAACACATCACAATGTTTAGATATGATTTGACAATTTATTTTAATAAATATCAAAAATCTAAAAGGTGTGCTTTATAGCGGACACCTAGTGGAACACTATATAGTTGGTTGTGTGACTGTAAGTCATTCCCTTCAAATGCTATTGAAGTTAGAAATGTGTATACCAATGTTGTATGTAACTTTAGAAGCGGTACCTTACTTTCCGCATATCTGCAAATATTGAACGTCCAACGTCAAGCCAACTTTATGCCAGTTCGCCTGAAATAAAAAGCTAACTGTACACTATAAACTAACTACAGCACGGTCACTCGACTTCAACATCACCACCACCAAGTTTTTTGGGAATTGTGCACAGCATACCTGAACCAGTTTATCTGCAATGTTTTTTCCTGTTCGGCGTGATGATGTTTAATGTCCCCGACAACATCTGTAGTCCCATTTAGCAACAAGTTAGTGTCATCATGATTTCCCCTCGCGCAAGCGCTGGAGCTCGCAGCTTGCTTCCGGGTTATTTAGTAACTTTCTACATGTGCATTTATTATGATTTCTGTCCTGTCTCTGCCCCTGTATTGTCATTGGTCGTTCCCTTATGTGTCATCATTAGTCTCAGCTGTTTTGTGTTCACCCTTAATTACATTTGTCATTTAAACCCCTTGTGTCTCTTTGTTCGGCGCAAAGTATTATGTGAGTTTTCCATGTACTTTCCATGTTTCCTTTTGTTCATAGTTTTGGTCTTATTCTCGACCTTGTTGTTTGATTCTTGTTTAGCCATGTTTATGCCTGTTTGCCGATCGCCTGACCTTTTGCTTGTTTTTGACCACGCTATTGTCTCACGTTTTGGATTTGTTTGCCTCTCTTTAATAAAGCTCTTATCTGCACTTGTATCCGTCCTAAACCTTCATTACGTGACAGTTAGCAACCGCCTTTTTCAATACACATAAAAGCTTTTTAAAAAAATCATGAGGGGGTTTTACTGGTGTATTTTATGTCGTAGAATAAAACGGGAAAAAAATTGTGAACTTGTGTTCACCACAGACCTTATTTCAGGCTTTTAACCAAAATACCCATTGATTTGTCACGATGGATCGGAAGGGAGAATATGCTAACTCGTTTCCGGGTTTTGGCATTACAGAATGATGTCATCCCTGTGCCATTCTATGGTGATTGGCTGCAAGTTTAGGAAGCGCTTGATTTGATATGCAGCGGAGTTTTCTATGAGCGGAGGACAAACTTTAAACGTCAGTATCACAGTCAATTATGTTCATGTAATCGTGGGCAGTCAAAACCGTAATCGCGATCGATAGTTGATTAATTGTGTAGCCCTATGTTAAATATAGGTGTGCAGCAATTATTGGCACCCCTATGAATTCATATGAGAAAAATATATTTGACGTATTGATTGATATTTAAAAAAAAATTAAGTACACCTGGGTGACTAGGAGTTCAATCATGACTTCCTGTTTTACAGGGGTATAAATATGAGGTAACACACAGGCCAAATTCCCTTAGTCATTCATAACAATGGGTAAGACCAAGGAATATAGCTGTGTTGTGTGGCAAAAGGTTGTTGAGCTTCACAAAATGGGACGTGGCTATAAGAAAATAGCGCAAGCATTGAAAATGCCCATTTCCACCAACAGGGCAATAATTAAGTTCCGGTCAACTGGAAATGTTATGAATCAACCTGGAATTGGATGTGTGTCTATATTGTCTCAAGGCACTGTGATGAGGATGGTTCGAGTGGCCAAAAAAATCTCCAAGGATCACAGCTGGAGAATTGAAAGTCTCCTACATCCGAAGTCTCCTACATCACCACAAATTGTTTGGAAGGGTTTCAAGAAAAAAGGCTCTTCTTTCATCTAAAAACTTGAGCATCTTCAGTTTTCCAGACAGTACTGGAGCTTCAAATGGGATCAGGTTTTATGGTCAGATGAAACCAAAATAGAGCTTTTTGGCAGTGAACACCAGAGGTGGTTTTGGCGCACACAGGGAGGTAGCACCATGCCCATCTTTAAATATGGTGGTGGTTCTTTAATGTTTTGGGGCTGTTTTTCTGCCAGAGGACCTCGACATTTTGTTAGGATACACATGGCATCATGGATTCGATCAAATATCAACAGATATTAAATGAAAACCTGACTGCCTCTGTCAGAAAGCTTAAAAGCAGGACAATGAGCCAAAGCATGCATCAAAATCAACACAAAAATCATTTATTGACCACAAAATCAAGGTCCTGCCATGACCATCCCAGTCCACGGTCCCACCTCAAATTTGAAGGATCTGGAGAGATTCTGTATGGAGGAATGGTCTCAGATCCCTTGCCATGTATTCTCCAACCTCATCAGGCATTATAGGAGAAGACTCAGAGCTGTTATCTTGGCAAAGGGAGTTAGCACAAAATATTGATTAAAAGGCTGCCAATAATTGTTGCACGCCTATATTTAACAAAGTTAATTTTTCGGACCAGTGTTTTGTTTGCAGTTGTTTGATATTTTTGTGAATTTAAAAAAAAGTTAAACAACAAAGACAATTTTCACATCCTTCTTTGCTCATATTTACCAAGGGTGCCAATATTAATGGAGGGCACTGTAATTTTACACTTGAGTTTGGATGTGATTAGTTAATTATGAACACAGTTACATTCTCCATTATAAACTGGTGTGTACACGTTTACAACCAGGTTATTGTTCTTTACTTTTCCACCAAAACATTTCTTTTACATTCACTTTTTCATTCATTTGTTTTTCACTTGAATTTTGTTGGTTGCTTTATCACATTAGAGGTGGAAAAAATGGGTGGGATGGCCACACCCACAGATTCTTGGCTGCTTCTGAGTGTCTCTCATCTACTCTATTGGGTGGGCCCTAGACAGGCTTCTACAGTAAGCCCTTGAAGGGCAGGGGCTGTGGTGCTTTACAGCCAAAAACCTTGCTCATTGGATGGTGATTACATTAGGTAAATGGCTCCTGATGATGATGCAGGGTTACAGACTACAGTTCTGCAACTGGTTCCCAGCCTTTTCAGAACTGAAGGGATTTCTATTCTGGGATCTCTTTCATCCCAACTACTTCACACTCAGCAGGGAAATGTTAAAATGAGTATTGGAGGTCCACTTTGATTTGTGCCAAGAGAACACCATTATCTGCAAATAACTGGAATATTACCTCTAACCCCCATACCGGACACCTCTTCAACCTTGGCTGCATCTTGATAGAGTCCAAAACCCACCCTTCAACTTAAGACCAAGAATGTATACACAACCCTCACTGCACTCATACAGAGACCCAATTGCACAAAGTTGTTCATATCAGATGATATGCAGGGGATCCAGATGTGCTCCATGCAGACTCTCCACTGGTGTCCCACAAGGATTTGTTCTGGATCCTCTTCTGTTCTCACTCTATACCCACTTTCTCAGTGAGGGCATGACCTCACATGGTTTTTCATAACACTGATATGCTATCCTCTCCTTTCCTCCCTCTGACACTCGTGTTTCTGCACTGATCTCATCATTGATGGCTTCTCATCAGTGGAAACTTTATCCCTGGAGATGTATCCCTATGTCAATCTCTTGTGATCTCCCTGGACAACTCTCAGATTACACCATCTGGTCACACACAAGACTCACTCATGCATTTTTCTTCTTTACAACATCAGATGGATCCAAAGATTTCTATTCACAGAGGCCACACAAGTGCTTGATTAGTCTCTTGTTATTTCAAGACTGGACTACTGCAATTTGCTCGTAACAGGTCTTCCACTGCATTCCATGCAACCCTTATATCCAGAATACAGCTGTATCTGCCCATTGCTTTGTTGCCTCCATTAATGTCCTGTAGCTGCCTGCATCAGAATAAAAAAACAAAAACTGCTGTTTGCCACCAAATGAACCATCCTCCCCCTACCTGAAGGCACTTATATCTCTCATCTCACCTCTCTCATCAACAAGGCATTTTTACCCACAGGACTGCTGTGTAACTAGTTTCTACCCGCTACTTTGTGTAATCTCTAGAAAAGGCAAATGACACCCAGATCTACCCATGTCCACCAACATTCTCCATCTAATTTGGGAGAGTTGGAGAAAATTCAGCTTCAGCCAAGCCAAGTTCAGCTGAAGACATTTTGTCCAGAGGGCCAGGACCGCCAGGGGAGGGGAGTGTGTCCCCTTGGGGGGGTGGATCTGTCACGATTTCCCCTCGAGCTAGCGCTGTCTGCTGACACGGACAACCTTGAAACCGACTTCACGACCAACCAGGTTCTGCTCACGCCTGAAACCGTCGTTACGACCAACCAAGTTATGCTTATGCCAGAGTCTACTGACATGACCAACCAAGATCTCCTCATGCCTGAAACTGATGTTACGACCAACCAAATTCTGATCACGCCCGAGTCTGCTGACACGGACAACCAAGTTCTGCTCACGCCCGAGTCTGCTGACACGGACAACCAAGTTCTGTTCACTCCCGAGTCTGCTGACACGGACAATCAAGTTTTGATCAAGCCAGAGTCTGCTGACACGGACAACCAAGTTCTGCTCACGCCCAAGTCTGCTGACATGGACAACCAAGTTCTGCTCATGCCCAAGTCTATTGACACAGCCAACCAAGTTCAGCCTGCAGAGTCAGTGGAGGACGACGCTCCACTTTCCTGCTCCGCTGAGGACATCGCTCTGCCTTCCTGCTCAGCTGAGGATACCGCTCAGCATCCCTGCTCAGCTGAGGACGCCGCTCAGTCTCCCGGTTCAGCTGAAGACATTTTGTCCAGAGGGCCAGGACCGCCAGGGGAGGGGAGTGTGTTCTGGTGCTTCGGGAGGAGCGCCCTTGGGGGGATTTTGTCACGATTTCCCATCGAGGTAGCACTGCAGTATTGCAGCGTGCTTGGAAACCAGAAGCACGAGCCCGATTCGCGAGCTCTTAGCGTACGCACGCTTTAGGGTCTTCAGTGACATGTTGTTTACTATGGACACGTGCTTTTGTTACGGTTTATGTCCTGTCTCTGCCCCTGTGTTGTCATTGGTTATTTCCTGTATGTGTACCATCATTTTTTTCAGCTGTCTTGTGTTTCACCCCGATGACGTTTGTCATTTAAACCCCTCGTGTCTCTTAGCACTTCACGTAGTATTGAGTGTATTCACCATGCCAAGCCTTTGTTCATGTTTCGTTTCATGGGTTTTGATCTTGCATCTAGTTTTCTTGTTTTGTGTTTTGTCTTGCCTAGTTTATGCCCATTTGCCGATCGCCTGACCTTTTGCCTGTTTTTGGACCACGCTTTTGCTTACTGATTTGGATTTGTCTGTCTGCCTCTCTCAAATAAAAGTCTTTAACTGCACTTGCATCCATCCTAACCTCTATTACGTAAAATACGTGACAATTTTGTTATGCAGGTTGAAAAGCAGTCCAAGTATTCATGACTCACAATTGCTCAGTATTACAGAGGTGTTATGAAGATAAAATTATTTATTGTGTGCATGAATGTGTCACTGTTAAGACTACCAGATGAAAGAGCAAAATCTCTCAGCAAGAGTTTGTCTTTTAGCTGCCATCATCAAGCTAGCTCTTACTGTGGCTGCCTGATCAAGCAGCAGTGCCTGAAACTGTGCTTATATAAAAGGAATATAAATAGGCATCATAAACAAAAGATATCATACAGAATGAACTAGACACCTAACAGTTAGCTAGCTAAAAATATAAGTTCCGGTTGAAGCAAAATGGTTGCTCCACTGCATGCACTGGACTGCAGGCTGAATGTAGGGGCTTTCCTGAAATCTCTGTGCATAAGGGCTATTAGACTCAGCTACCTAATGCTTGAACTTAGGGAATGATTACTTTTGGCTTATGTAAGCTGACATATGACATATGATTGTCAGGGTAATCCCAATAGCTCGGGACCATCTTATTTTTCTTCTCTGAATAAATAGTAATTTTTTTCATTGCCAACAAAAAGCCCTATGCACTGAAGCTATATGGTTGTATCTTTTATACAATAGGGAACAGGGTGAATTGAATGTGTTATCAATTGAAAAGAATCAGGAGTCAAAAATTCTAATCACTCAGTAATGATGATGGTGACAGGGCTGAAAGCCTTTTATACACTTTGGAGCACATATTACAGTGTGCACGTTAGGTATTTTAATGTTCACTTGCAAGCATTGTCAGAGATGCACAAAGGTGGAGAAGGATTAAACAGAGGGAAGTGTGAAGGAAGTGAAACCCAATGAGGGGGTGTGAAAATAACGGCAGAGGTTTTCAGGAGAGATATGGGTATATGGGAAAGATGGAGAGATGAAAGGAAGAGAGGAAAATAGGGGTATGTTTCTCCCTTCTCTAATTTCTCTAGCTTTATGGGGCATGTTTCTCCCTACTCATATAAAAATATAATATTTTTTTCTCTAGCATTAACCATGTAATTTGCTCTTGCAGGAAAAGCAAAAGTAAACACAGCCATGCCAGTGTGGGGGGCCAAAAGAGGGACATGGTGAGTTGTTAATTTATGCTGATTACAGGCATACGTTAAAATATGACACACATGTACATGCACACATTAAAGATGTATGTGTTGCAGGGTATTCTTCGTCAGTCCAAGCTGAGTTCGATGAGTAAATCAGACACACGCCTGCATGAGATGCACCGACTGCCTTGCAGTGCAAATGGTGAGTGCAAAGTGTGTGCGAATTTGTATGTGTATGTGTGTCAGAGACAGGGGTGTAATGTGGTAAAATACTTTTTAAATAATTTAAACTGGGCTGCTGGGAATTTTTATCTAATAATTTTTTTCATTCACAAACAATAACAAATAGCAATGTGCAGAGCATAACTTTATTCAACTCCTGAACTTGTACAGTTCCTCAGCTACTTCACTTGAGTTCATAACTGGCCTCAACCAAATGCCCTGTGGATCTTTCTGGTAAGCTTTGTATCAAATGTGACTGAGTATGCTAGGGAACTTTCTTTCAAAACAACATCGAGCATAATTCATCAAAGCTGGATTAATTCGTAAATCATTTGTACGGGCAATCACAATAGAAATTTATTTATGAGAGTCCTGTAATTTTGGGACCAAAAAACATTTGTATCCTACGCATGCTCGTGAGTGTATGTGAATTGATTGGCCTCAGAATTGGGGTCACATCATTAATCAAGTAATCTGTGATCCATGTTTTAATTAAAGGTCAAGACAATTTTACTGTCCTCATATTTGTATACATGTACATAGTGGATGAACATGCCTCTGGAATAACTGGTGCAATGCGCAAGTCACACAGAAGTATTGAACACAGGACTGTATAACATGCAAATTCTACAGGATGAAGAAGTGTAAGATGAGCAAAATATACCAAATTACAGACCCAGTACAATGACTAGCCCATTTACTGCTTTTAGTGAATAACAGATCTGTATTGTTGATAGGTGCTCCTAAGAATCGGCCAGCCAGCATGGACCTACTATTGCTGCAAAGTCACCGCTCAGCCTCTGACCTCCCGCCAACCTCTAGCTGCCAGATGCCCTGCCTCCCCACTGGCTCTGAGAGTGAGGAGCGTGACCATCTGTACCCAGAGGACGAAGGACTATATGAAAGGGTTGGTGTGTGGAGAGCTCCTCCCCCAGCTCCACTTCTGAATACAATACAAAGCCAATCAATTACTGAGAACAGACAAGGAGGAGGAGGAAGGGGAGTGGAGAATAGAGGACTGAATGAGGCAGGGCAAGCGGAAGTGATGGCCGAGTATGCCTCTGTGAGGAAGGTGAGAAAGCTGGAGAGAGGAAGGAGGCAGGAAGGATCAGAGGAGGAAAATACATCAGCGTCATCCAAAACCATGGCACCTTTCCACATACCCAACTTCCCCAAGGTAAACACACAGATTCAGAGTGCCAAGAGTCAACTAGTTACAGAATAATAGGATTTTGTTTATAATAGCTCAGGGAAGACCCAGGATTATTTCTCACATTTGGCTTGGGTATATTTGGGGACCCCTTAGGACCTAGACTCTATCAGAGATAGAGAAGTCTGGGCTGACCTCACTCTGTTGCCACAGCAAACCTTGTACAGTAAACTCTGTATGCTATTTCTCAGACCATGACCTGAATGAACCATCAACTTATCACTTGAACCTTTTTGTTGTTATATAGAAGGGCTTTAAACTTTGTATTATGAACCAGTTGAGCAAGAATCTGGGGGTACAGTACTTGCATTTGCATTGTCTCTTTAGACAGGGATTCCCTTGTTGCATCATTATTCTGGAGGGGACTCCCAGCTGTGTTGATTTGTCAAAGATTTGGTCGGCTTTGGAGTGGCATCTTGGGAAGACAGTCAGGGATGGTGAGTGGAGTGAAGGTGTACCCAGCAGAGTCTTGTAGGCAGATTGTAGAAGAACATTTAATGAGTGAATAGGTGGTTCACGGCGGTTCAAAGGATGGAGTCAGAGGCTTTGCACGAACCAGTCTTGATGCGTCTCAGAGTCTCATGATGATGTCTCAGAGCAAACGTGATCTCCTCGTGATGTTCAGTAGTGAGAAATTCTGATGCGCTTGGTTGAGAACAACTCCTGAGTGACTGCTAATGGATGACTCGATTCGACTCCAAGATACATTGGTGTCAAAGGGTTTTAACTCTTTCTAGCTTGGCTGACCTCAAATTGCTCCAATCAACATGGTCTTAGGGCGAGGTGTAAACTGCATTCTCTGCCTATGACATTAATCAGTCCATTGTCTCTGTAGTTATGTTTCACACTATCATGAAGTGTGGATCAAACTTTAGTCCCAAATATTAACACATTCTACTTAAATTTTCTTGCTCTCAACTTTCAGGAAATCATTCAATGAACACACACATAACAAACAAGACATATACTGGTTGTTGTTAATAGACTGATCAACCATAATAAGGCATGCTAAATAATCAAATGAGTAATGGCAACCTTGTGGCTATACGCATGATAAGTACAAAATAAATAATGGAAGAAAATAATCTATTGCAGTTATTAATATATCATTTTCACAGTCAGACTTTCCAGACAACTATTATAGTGTTCTAATGCAGTCTGTGGAAGGTGAGAATTGTGGTGACAACATGGTGAACATGGTGAATGTTTTCCTTTGGGAAAGATCAAAGGTCTAAATCCATGACTCCAAAGGCCATATAATTGTCTATGGATTTTTTTATTAGGATACCTCCGTCAGGAGGAAACCTATTGTTCTTCTTCTCCTTTTTCTTCTTCTTATTATCTCACTAAAGTGCCCAATAACTCAAGATCTGAATGGTAAAATGTTTCGAAATTTGGCACATTGGTACTACAGGCCATGAGTAACTCCCACACCTAAATGGCCCACATGAGCCTATAGGTGGCACTACAGGCCATGCCCAAATTCCATGTGATTTACCCTCCAACCCATGTCCAAAATGTATGAAAATTGGTATACATGCCTTATTTCTCATGGGGAACAAAAAAGCCAATGGGACCCATAAAGTCCACCATGATAGATTTTCCAGTACATTTGAAAATTTGTCCAAAACAACAAAAATCTTCTCATGAACCATAGGTCTGATTGACTTGAACTGTGGGACATATGTGTGGGATACATGTCTTTCTATGGGGTAATACGCAATGAGGAATCAAATAAAAATTTGCCGAACAATTTACGTATTGGTAAATTGACAACTGTTGCACATATTTCTTGTGTCCATAAATCAATAGAACATTAACCTATGGACTTGATCTGTGCCACACACAAAGAGGACACTATAATATGTTACCATGTGTGATGGCAACTGTAGGGCTAAAATATAAAGGGTTTATTACTTGGCCCACTGCTCTCCTATAATCAAAGATGGAAATAATTGCAGCTGAAAGTTAAATGCGTGTTTTAGTTTATGATTTAAATATATGACTCCATTTAATTAATTATCTGACTCCAATTAATAATAACTGTTAACTTGTTTATCTGACTGCAAAGAATAATCTTCTAGTTAGTGCTAGAAGTAGCTATAAAATCTCAGTGTTATAATAATAGTATTAAATTATAGTATTTAATCTAAATTTAATCTAAATCTAAAAGTATTTAATCTAATAGTATTTAATCTAAAGCAGCTTCAAGCAAAGCTTTCATTAAAATGACGTTTCTACGTCAGAGGCTTTTATATAGCTTCTTTATTAATCCATTATGTTGTTAGCTCAGAGGTTTCTATCAATGTGCAAGCCTAGGCCTTTCCTATTTTACTTGTCAGAGGTTCTGTTTAAACTTGCAAGTATTATCCTTTTCTTTTAGCTTGTCAGAGGTTGACTTTAAATGTGTCTAACGCACACTAACATTAGCTTAAGAAGCTATTTCTACTAATTATACAAAACATATAGATCATGCACTCTTGGTGGATAATACATTTTCAGAAGAACCACTGAATATTTAGAGATAGAAATAGCAAATTAATTTATTACACAAAATCACAAATTAAGTAATACATGAAATAGAAACAAATGTAACTTACAAAATGTTGATCTGCGTCATGGATGGGCATAGGCTCCAGGTTCCCCATGACCCAGTAAGGATTAGCGGTACATAAAATGGATGGATTGGTGTTAAATAAGCGTTTTTGTATTTCTTTTCAGTTTCACAATAAATATAAGAGAAAATTGTCAAGAGAAAATACATGATTGCGCTTATGGAACAAAGTAAAAAGCGTCAACTTTACTTTTCGCCTGAGTGGTCATTCAAGTGGGGGTACCGCTAGGGTTTCTGGGCCCCCTGGCTAATTTGTACTCCGGGCCCCAAGCCGCCACCCCCAATAATCTTTGTTTTTACACATGGCAATAAGAAATCATTGTCAATAAGCATAACAATTATTGCATATTCAATAAGAGACTATACAGAACTAAATTTGAACAGTTTATTAAATTAACTGAAATTATGCATTTATAACTGTCACGGTTTCCCCTTTAAGCAGTGTGCTGGAGAGCATGTGGGCACACGTGCACGAGCAAGGTGCGTGAGCGCCTGCTCTTCGAATGTTGACAACCGTGACATTGTTTACTATGGACACATGCTTTTGTTATGTTTCTGTGATGTCTCCTCCCTGTTCTGTCATTGGCTATTGTTTAAGCGTGTGTCTAGATTGGTGTCAGCCGTCAGCACTTAATGCACTGATTATGTTTGTATATATACCGCGCGCCTCCCAGAATAGCTGTCGACTTGTAATTTCTTATTCCCCAAGTACCAAGAACAATGAACTTTACTATTATTATTATTATTATTATTATTATTATTATTAATCATTGAGTGAATAATAAGTTTCACACACCAGCAGCTCCAGAAAGAAATGTGGAAATTAGCTAAAACAGTGGCAGGATCACTGAATCAGTGAGCTGAACTTGAGAATCAAATCGGTTCAATTCGGGAATGAATCATACAGACTGGTTTTATCAATGGGATTCTCCAATTCATTGAAATGAACTGACTCAAACAAACGATTCACTCACGAATCGGACATCATTACAACAGTTCTCTCATAAACTCAGGACAGTTAAAGCAGATTTATACGATTGCATTCAATTTTGATTGATTCCTCATAGAAAGCTATTGCAAGGCTTCGGAAAGCTTGAATATATACAACACTGGACTAATTTTACTGTCGTTTGGTGCTTTTCTGTCCTTTTTGAACGTCCTTTTCTATCTTATTTTAATTATAACAGCTTCGTACAGGCTAGCTTCAGAATCATAGCACAAACAGGGAACATAAATCACGTTATTTTTTGAAAAACTGGGTGATTAGCTGTCTTCCCAGTCGTGCTCTCTCCTCTTTTTCATGTTTTCTTTCCTCTTTTGGTATTCCGATTTTGTCTGCACCATCTCTTGCCATCTACCTAATGCTTGTAACGACACAAACGGCTTAAGGAGACACACACATGCACTTGGCACAGTCTGAGGGCATTCATTATAGCGTGCTTCTTAATAAATTATTGTGCAAAGAGGCCATTTACATACCAAAATCATACAGAAAGGCGTGGGGTTCTGCTAGGCCCCCTGTCTGACCAGGGCCTTTAGAATTGTCCTAATCTCCTCACCCCACCCACATTACAACGCCCCTGCATTCAAGCCTCTGAACAAGCTGAAATGTGTTTAGCTATCTGTATATGCTCACTCAGAAACATATGAGCAGAGGACAGAATACTAACGCTAAAACATTATGATCAAAAGTAAACAAGTAAAATAATATGTCTAAAGGCAGCGAGTAACAGAAACCACAAGGTGCAG
>JANDJT010000050.1:10341273-10365524 GCA_024331685.1 Stegophilus panzeri
TTGTGTAAAGTTTTAGTCTGAAGTTTATATTTGTAACACTCAGTTTGTGGATTTTATTTTAAATAAACAAAAAAAAGTGTATTGAAAGTTTGCCCCGCCCCATCCGATTAATCGAAAAAATAATCGGCCAACTAATCGATTATGAAAATAATTGTTAGTTGCAGCCCTAGTTCTCAAAACCAAACCATTTACCTTTGCCCACTTAGATTTTTTGCTAATTTGCATAATATGCTAAACCTACTTTTGTGAACTAGTCCTAGGACTTTCTATCTTCCCAAAATTTGGTGTCAAACTACTCAGTGTGAACCTCAGTAATTATCAAAAACATATTGACTTTCGTAAACAATTGTAACTCATGATTGCTTGCATGGATTTGCACAAAACGGATATACAGGAATTCTGAGGTCATATGCAAAATTTTGGTGTGTGTCCATGAAACTTCAATAGTAGGTTCAGGTAGTGACCCCCTAGTAACTGATGCAGTCTTACTCAAATTGGCCTCTTTTGGCATATGTCTTGGAAAATAAAGTGTGGGAATGAATTTTTTAGCTTGATTCTTTTGCCCAAACTATCAAAAATTGCCTTTTGGATCATTTAGCCACACCCACACAAATTTTGCATAATATGTTAAACCTACTTTTGCAAATTAGATTTTTGGCCAGTCTTCACAATATTGATGTGAAACTGCTTTGGAGAGTGTGAACCTCAATAAAATATCAAATATCAAAACATGTTGACATTCATAAACAATATGTCCACTATAGGTCAGTCAATTCTTAGGAGATGGAGTTAGTTTACTCAAATACCTGTACTTCATGATTGGTCATATGGATTTGAAACAGACTAGAAATACAGTTCAGTACAGAGTTCCTGCAACAACTGTAAGGCCAATCAAGCTGGAATTTGGTAAGGTGTGCTAATCCACCATTGGCCAATCACCATTGGTTTTAGCAGGCAGTTGACAAGGTTCCCATTAAGCTATTGTCATGAAAATGTATTGGTAGTTTCACAAAGGGACCTACTAGTAGCTGATACAGTGTCACTTACATTGGCCACTGGAGGCGTTACTCATATTCTTAGGGTTTGGAGTTAAGTTGAAGTAGCTGTTTCTCAGAAATCAAAAGTACAGTTGAGCCAAACATTTGGTGTGCTGCATCAATCTGCTAATCTGTAACTGGATTTTTAATAATTGTATTTCATCAAAATCATGGCTGCCTTTAGCCAGTCAGCTTTCAACATGAATGTTAAACAACTAGCATTGAGCTATCATCACAAAACTTCATAAGTATGTTGATGTATGGTCTCTTTACGGTTCTATGTGTGCTCTGACCTGCAGATTGCTGTTTGCGGCTAAATTTCTTATTTTTATTCTGATTTGCCACTGAAACGAATCATGCAGACCAAACTGGACAAAGTAAAAGAGATGCAAAACTTGGTCAGTAGGTAGTACTCTAGGTCCGAATACAGAGCCCAATCAGCTTGGTTTGTATGTCATCTCAAGAACTGTACTACATTCAAAATGATTTTTTGCTCTTATTCCTTGGCTTATGCCGAATTAAACTAGGCCCGACACACTAATTTCTCTCATGATGTATTTTTGCTCATTTGCATAATATGAAAAAAAAATTTTGTGAACTAGTCCTAGGATTTTGGCCAGTCTTCACAAATTTTGTGTCAAATTACTCAGGGGAGTGTAATAGTAATTATGACATCTACTTGGAGCTGTATTCTTTAAATATATGATTATATGCTTAAATATTTATGCTTATTTTAACACAGTTGGGCAAATAGGTGTGAGATCAAAACTCACTAATTCCTAGTTCCCTTTCCCTTTTCAAAATAATAATAATAATAATAACAATAATAATAATGATAATAATAATAATAATAATAAAACATAGCCATAAGCGGTAGTCATCGGGGTCCAAGCACCTTTAACAAATATCACTTCCAGTGGCCAGCTCTTGCCAAGTTACACAGCACAGGATTCCTCACAAAATTTTATGAGTATAAAATGTCTGAAATTGCATGAAATGTTGCTGAAATGAAAGCTGATTGGCTGAAGACAGATATGTTTTTGACATAACCCAGTGGAAATTAAAATCCAGTTACAGATTTTCAGAACAACTCACTAAACCAAATTTCAGCTCAGTCAGACTTTTGGTTTCTGAGAAACAGCTATTTGAACTTAACTCTGCCCCCTATTGACCTCAAACTTTGCATACCTCATAACATTCACCTGAAGATGGCTTTCATGTGAACGCACACAACCAGTCCTCAGTTAAAGCTGTTTAAGTAAATCAAGCTCCTACTAGTATTGATTGGCATGTGGAGACCATGTTGTTTGCAAATGCAACGTGATTAATTATTGAGGATTAGACTGCTGAGTTTGACACCATATTTGAGAACACAAGTGAAAATTCCTAGGACTAGTTTGCAAAAATATATTTAGCATATTATGCAAGTGTTCATAAAGTTCATAAATTTATTTGGTGTAGTGCATAACATAAATGCTTGTTTGAATATGCACAGGATATACTTTTTCTTATAAATCAGTGATTTTAAATATCAACCTCTGGTTGTAGACAGCAGATGAGCACAACAGTGTATAGGTATGTATATTTTTGAGTATGACATGTATGAATGTTCATATCTGTGTTTCTCCAAATTATGTGTGTGTGTGTGTGTGTGTGTGTGTGTGTGCTCACACTTTTGCATGTCTTCCTGCTGCTACAAAGTTGTGCACCAATACAGATGCTGCCAAATGCTAAATGCATTTCATATTTGAGCCTGTGAATGGCTATGTGCAGATCTGTGTGCATGTGCAAATGCAGCACACAATGGGGTAATTATGTAAGAGGGCTTTTGGCAGGCTGCACTGTGTGTTTTCTGTTGAAGGTAGTAGAGAGGAAATGCTGAGGTGGAAACTGCTTCAGTAAGGGAAATAAATAGCCAGACACACAGCAAACGTTTATGCTTGTAAACTTTCATCACTGGCTCTGCATCCAAGTTCTAACCCCTTCACCTAACACTGAATTTTATATGGTGATAAAATAGTCATTGCTGAAAGTTCTTCATTACAGACATGTGGAAAAAGCTGTTGAGTATTTTGTGATAAACATGCTTCATGCATGTGTGTGTGTGTGTGTGTGTGTGTGTGTGTGTGTGTATGGAAGATAAAAAGGAGATTGAAGGCAAGAATCACAGCATCTGATTGTCATTTTGTGTGTGTGTTTGTAGATATAGAGATAGATATGAGCTATATACTGTAAAACTCTCTGTCTGGCCACTAGGGGGCAGTGTCCATGGGTGATGGAGAGGAGTACATATGGAAGCCTCCTGACGAGAGCAACATTCTCTTTTTGAGGGGTCCATCACTGGAGAATGGCCACAACAATGCACACAAGACAGAGGTAAAAGCACAATGCTCTTCTGACGTCTGAGACAGGGTGCTGTTAAGCTAATGTCTTCAGATTTTGATCAATGATCTATTTGGACTGCTGGCATTCTTGACCACTCATGCATGCGCGTGCACACACACACACACACACACACACACACACACACACACACACATCCAAACATCTCAGGCCTTATGTGACCTGAACATATCCACACATGTTTGTCTCTAATATATGACCCTCAGAGGTCAGAGTGGATGACTAATGTCTGATGTCCCACATGTTGCTGTTGCTGACTTTGTCTTTAATGTCTGTCTTGCACTGTCTGTTTTCTGGCAGGGGTTGTTTACTTGGACAGGAAATAAATGGAATGAGTGGTAATGGAGGCAGGAGATCAATTCATTCATTTCTAGTTCTATTTCCCTTTTCCTAACAACAACAATAAATAAATAAATAAAACAGCTATTTTAACTTATCCCTGCCCTCTATCGACATTCATTTCTCAAATTTTGCATACCTCATAACATTCACCTGAAGATGTCTTTCATGTGGACACATACAGCCAGTCCTCAGTTAAAGTAAATCAAGCTCCTACTAGTATTGATTGGCATGTGGAAACCATGTTGTTTGAAAATTTCCACATGACTTTAATAATTATCGAGGATTAAACTTTGAGTTGACACCATGTTTGGGAACATGGGTGAAATATTTCTAGGACTAGTTTGCAAATATATATTTAGCATATTATGCAAATGTTCTTAAATTTGCATATTTGTGTGGCTAAAAGGCCCAAAAGGCAGATTTTTATGTGTTCAGCCAAGGAATTATGAGGGGGAAAAAATCACTATTAACCTCTAGAGATATACTTGTTTTTCTGTGAAAAACTATGAATAGCATTTGAGTTAGCTGCAAGGTTTACTAGTATGTCCCTAGAAGACCCTATCATTCAAGTTTAGAGACAATAGGTCAGTGTTTACCCTGCTTGCTGAAAACTGATTGGCTGATGGTGGCTATGTTTTGTAAGTAATCAGGTCATCACCAAAGGCTGATTTACAGATTAGCAATAGTATCCAGTCTACCAAATATTAGCTCAGTAGGACTTGGTTTCTAAGAAAGTGTCATTTGAACTTAACCCTGTCCGTATGTATGACCACAACTTATGCATATGATCTCAGAATGTTTCTTGTATATACATTTCAGGTTTTGTGCAAATCCATGCAAGCAATTATGAATTAAAGCTGAGTAAATTAGGCTCCACCTCATAAGAATTGATTGGCATGTAACAGCCATATTGTGTATAAATGTCAGCATGTTTTTGATAATTGAGTTTCACATTCTCCTGAGTAGTTTGACAGATTTTTTTGAAGATCCAAAAATTCTAGGACTAGTTTGTAAAAGTAGGTTTAAAGTATTATGCAAATTATGACAGATTTGATCATTTGGGTGAAGCTAAATGTTCCAAAAGTCAATTTTGTATGGCTTGAGCAAAGCAATCAAGGTTTAATGTGACTGAATTGGCTACTAGATCAGAACATCAATGCATAATACCAAATTTCAGCTTGATCAGGCTGTTCTTTAGAAACAGTTAGCTGACCTTAGCTCTGACCCCTATTTATGTCCATGCCCCAAACACTGCATATGACTTCACAATCTTGCCCTTTATATTTTCATGCAAATTCATTTTTAAAAAAATCAAGAGTTACAGTTGTTTGAGTAAATTAAGCTTCACCTTGTAAGAACTGATTGACATGTGGCTGCCATATTGTTTACAAATATCAACATGTTTTTCAGAATAATTGATCTTTACACTCTCCTGAAAATTTGACATCACATTTGAGAAAATAGGCCATTGGTTTGCACTATTAATTTAAGGCAGAAGAAGAAGAAGAAGAAGAAAAGAAAAATCCTAACAATTACTTTTGCTGCTTGAACCCCTAATAAAAATAATAAGAAGAAAAACTGAAACAATAGGGTTCCCAACACGAGATGCTTGGGTCCCTAAAAATCCCAACAAATATAATAGTATTTGTAATAATAAAAGTCAACTACACCAAAATTTGGCAGGTGGTAGCCATATTTTTAACAAATGTCAAGATGTTTTTGATAATTATTAATTAGTATATTTGATAATAAAATATCGGGCACTGTGGCTTAGTAGTAGAACATTTGACTCGCACCTCCAGAGTTCGGGGTTCAATTCCCACCTTTGCCCTGTGTGTGAAAATTGTTCTCCCTGTGCTTTGGGGGTTTCCTCCAGATACTCCAGTTTCCTCCCCCAATCCAAAGACATGCTTTGTGGGCTAATTGGCATCTCTAAATTGTCCGTAGTGTGAGTTCGTGTGCGATTGTGCCTTGCAATGGGATGGCACGGCACCCAGTCCAGGGTGTCCCCTGCCTTGTGCCCAGAATCCCCTGAGATAGGCTACAGACTCCCTGTGACCCTGTGTAGGATAATTGGTACAGAAAATGGATAGAATTAATGCTTGGACCCCTAATAAATTTTTGAGGTATCTGCATAAAAGTCTTTGACTATAGTCAGAGCCTGTCCTCCAATGCAGTCTCATACCAAGTTCTTCAGTTGGATTACTTAGAGGCTTCCCTTCATCTTCCTGCAATGTTTTACCCTCAGTGTCTCTTACTTAGTGGAAGCATTACTGTCCTCTAACTTCCTAGTTACCGGCTGTGGCTTAGGTCACTCATGGCTGACCTACTTCATCATGTGATCATCACCTCCACTGAGTTTTCACTCAGTTACACCATGGCTACCAGGGAATAGCAATAGTGCTCATGATTGGACTGTTGGCCACTGCTGCAACAGTAACCCCCTCTGTAGAATTACTGTCAAGTATGGTTCCCCCTAGTGGAGCCAAATGGCCCTGTGGGACGAGACACAGTACCCAACAACTGATCTAGCTGCCTACTTTATGCATTCCTACATCCTTCGGTGACTCTGCCCATGCTGCATAGCATTCAGCAATAGAACCTCAGTGGTCTACTTGAGGCCCCTGAAATTGCCAATGAGACCCTTGATTCGAGTATTGCTCTCGCTAGTGGTTGGAGTACACAGGTAATCAATGCCGGGCAGACTCATTGCCACAGTCGTGCTAAAAAGGTGTGGTACCCAGACCAGGCTATCTCTAGCCCTGGGTTTGGCCTCTTGATATGGTGTGCAGATTGATAGCTGTGGCATAGCACTTTAGGGGTGCTAGAACCCTAGCACAAGGCCCTTGTACGCTGGAAGTTCCTAGCAGTGTTTATAATGGAGCTAAGCACATGTTTGGAGTACCATTTTAGACAACATTTTTGACAGATGATCACCTCCCAGCAAGGGCTGGGAGAACTGCATACAGTAGTGGTAAGCTCATCCTGCATACTCGGATGACCAGTTGGTTCCTGAGTGACAATGTGGCTGAACCCTTGGATCCTGCTTAAGGTTATGTATCTCAACCCTGAGAACATGGAGATTGACTTCTCAGTGTACTGCAAGGGTCAATCTGTAAAATGTTCCCTACCATGTTCAATACACACCTTGTGGTGCTATTTCAGTTGCACAACAGCTATTTTGTCATAGAATCGGCTATTAGTTTGGAACAGTCCCTGTCTAAGCAGATTCTTGGGCCACTGGGTGATGGGTCATAACCACAACCTATGGATGGGCTAAAAGCTCAGTCCTACCATGAATGGCCGTACCAGAAGGGATGTTTCATTGTCATGGACACTACTGAGAGGCATGCTGCTCCAGGAGTTCTGCACTGCTGAGCATGGCCATGCACCTAACCAGATTTTATAAGATCAACCCTCAGTGGAGTGATTGTGCTGATCATATTCGAACACCCTTCCAGTCAGTGCAGTCAGTGTGAGGTGATTCCTTGGGATCTACTGGTTTAGGTTATCCATGTGTTAAAACACCACCCCTACTACATATGTCATAATACAATGTTAAATAACTCGACATAACCACCAGATTGTCACTCAAAACCACTGAAGCTAAACTCTGTGAGAAAGTTCCAAAGGGAACAATGACCATTGATATTTTACCATTTTATAAGGTCACTGTGTGACTTTGTGGTAAAGGTCTTGACATACATGTGCGCAAGACGGTATCCAGATGATAAAACACCACCCCTGGCAGTTATGTGGAGATCATATAACAGGATTACATATGTAAATGAAGCATATTCCCATCCTTGTGTTGTAATGGTCACTGACTTCAATTGAACTGAAGTGAGCTGAACTGGACTGAACTGAAGCTGAACTGAGAGAGAGAGCGAGAGAGAGAGGGAAAATAAACAATGCTCTTAAGTCTCTCTCAATAGCTGCATTTTTGTAAGTTTTGAAATTTCTGTTGACTCCCCCAACCCCCGCACAGCACAGTGCAGATCTACCTACTGGGTCAGCGCAATACTGCAGCAGCTTTGCTGTGGAAACAGCACATGCACCCAGGGGAGTGACACTTGCACTGAGGTGGTGCAGGAGATCTGAGAAATTCATCCAGGCATAAACAAACATTTTTGCCAATACTGAGTCGTAACTCTGTCATGAATGGCTCCCCCTAGTGGATCCAAATGGCAATCTGGGAAAACGAACAATCCTCTTAAGTCTTTCTCAACAGCTGTAGTTTTGTAAATTTGGAAACTTCTATCTGTTGACTCCCTCCACTCCCACACAGCAGAGTACACATCTCTCAACACAAAGCATGGTGGAGCTCATTTAACACAGGAAAAACACAGTGAGACAAATTCAAAAGGACTTGGTGAACTGTGTTCAGGGTTTATGCTTTGACTAGGCAGTCTTATTTACAGGCTTATTTACAGCTCACCACAACTATAGCACAGTCATCTGACATAATTGTGTAAAAGTATTCTCTTCCCACCACCCTCCTTACACTGACAAACAAATGCCATAAAGGTCACTCTCTGACTGAGCTGAATTCCTCACTACACGTTCTCATTACACATGCCATACACATTCACATGTCATTTGGCTTGAAGAGGCACAGACTAAAACTGCAGTTTGAGATGTGTGTTCTCTCTGGTCAGCTCTTGCAGTAAAAGTTTAACAGGATTATCTGGCAGTTACGTAACACTGAAGCCAGTCCCAGAAGATAAGAGCATTTACATTGGCACGGTCTCTTAGTGTCAAAGTGGGTCATAATTGTGCTGTATGCAAGCAAATTTATTTAGCATACATTCTCCTGCAAGCTCAAACCACACACATGTACACAAACCACAGTACTTGTTTAAACTTGTTTATACAGGTCTAGATGGGATGGAGAGAATACTCAAACCAAAAGGATTATATGCATACGGTGAATGAAAGTGAACAAATGAAAACTTATTAGCAGGCAGCATGAGTATTAGTAATTTGGCTTACTAAGCAACCAACTTCATTAGTCAAATGACCTACTTCCTCTCCAGGTGTTTCTGAAATTGCAGAAATCATTTTACGAATGTGTCTAGTAGGTTTTATTTCCTTGTTTCCAGACACAAGTGCTTTGCTCAGGACAGTTTGCATTATGCAGTCTACTTTGACTGCCTGGCATCTGGCAGAACTTTGTGTTTCTTAGTCTGTGGTTTCTATCTCCTCAGATCTTTGAGACATACTCCACCATCTGTAAACCGTTGAAGAAAGAACGTCCTGGGTCAACACAGCAGATCAGTGAGGAACTAGGCTCTGGAGGGAAGGGCTCTAAGGGACCTGTATCATGGCCATCAAGGGAGCACTGCTGTGAGGCAGTGGGAGAGAAGACTTGGTCTAACGTACTTGATTCTGACCCAGCCTATGCCACCATCAACCCTGTGCAAAAGAGAGAGCTGCTGTGCAACAGCACATTAAAGCCAAAGGAGAAGTCTTGTGGGCCTCTGCTTGGACCAGAGAGGGCACTGAACTGTGAGAACTTTTACGAGAGCATTGAGGATGTGAAGCAGGGCACCAACACCACAAACACCACCACCATCTTCACCTTTAATGACGGCATGGAGATGTATATCACAGGGCTATAGAGATCTTGGCTGGGTACACCTGAACTGAAAAGAAGTCCAAAAAATAGACTAGACTAGAATGTGAGATGTCAACATAAGTGCATACACACTTTATGGTGTAAAGCAGTGGAGATCCATATACACCCATCTGTAATATACATTTGATAAACACATATATATGAATACAATATGTACTTGAGACAAGATATTATATTTTTGTTGTGAACACATACTGTATGAATAACCACATACCAAGGTCATTCCATCTCAAGTGCTCCAATGCAGGTTACTTGACTGTCTTTAATTTTAATGACAATTTTTTGAGTGATAACCTCTATGTATTGGCACTGCAAAATCACCAGTTTATTTTATTTTACTTGGTTTAACTATGATGGCCATCTTTGTGTCATGGTACACAACAAATTTTGCTTATACAGCTATTTACTTAGGGAAACATGTATGGAAGTACAGTGTTCAGTTGTGGTTGTTTTGTTTGGTTTTTTTTTTTTTTTTTTTTTTTCAAATGAACAGTGTCATAAACAGAGCTCTGGTGTTATTTGTCCTGTGAAAAGCAGTAAGTGACTGAAACCAACTTTGCAATTATTGGACCACTTGAAATGAAATGATCCACCACAGACTTATTCAGAATAACAGAATCAACCTTTACAGCTCCAAAAAAGCCTCTGAGAGACAAAGCATCAAATATGGCTTCTGCTTTGTTACAATCTCCATTGAAAGCATTGGGCTAATGCATGGCCTCACTTGATCTGTCTTTACCATTATTCTTCTTTAGTCTCACTCTTTTGTACCAATGCAGAAGGTCTTTTTGTTTATTGAAGGGTATTTATGGATTTTTAGATGTTATAGATAGCCGTGCATGTTTCTGTTGGTGTTTTTGTACCTTTGGGCAGACTTAAAAGCCGTAAAGCAAATAATTCTTGAATACTATAGCAGTTTTTGCAACTTTCTTCTTTTTTTTTTCAAATATGTATCCTCCACCCATACTTTGGCAGACAGAAAACCTAGGAGATTTCAGTTGACAGAATGGTTTTTCCCCCACAGAGAAAGAGTCAGCCTCCTTTTTATGTCGCAGTCTGGACAATCATGAATTTCCTAGCAATTTCCTAGTTTTTAAAAAACTTTGCTAGGAAATAGAAATAAGAGACAGAAAAGAGCACTTCATTAACACAGTAAAGCTCAACACATGTAGTGAGTGTTCTTAGTGGTATTGTTGACATTTGGGTTTATTGGGTCTGCATTACCAGTATGCAGGAGCACTGTGGTCTGATTGGCTTGTGCAGGGCTGAAGTCTATAATGGCTATGCATTTGGCAGGGTCCACATTCTATCCACAGGTGCCAGATCAGGACAGTGGCCTCTGGTTTCTTTGGCTGCTGGCTGGTCTAAACAGCACTGCTTAACACAGGATAAGGTAAACCTAGCACCAGCCCCAGTCACTACCAACAAGGAAGCTTCCTGCTGTAGTCTTTTTGCATGTTAAACTACAATGCAAAAAATAAAGAAAGGGTCTTGGAATTGGGACACTGTGTGACTTATTATAAACATAATTATTAAATATATTTACAATAGAGGCTAAGGGAAAATTCTGTGCAGTTGTGAAGGTATAATATTAACTGAATGTTTAACTCAGGGATTGAGGTTAGATTAGCTGTAGAGCAAAATGTCCATTTGTTCTCCAACCTAAGGAATTTAAATGTTAAATTATGTCAAGTATAAGATCATTTATCATACATATACTATATCAAGATTAAATATGAGGTTTTTTTTATTTATTTTCTTAACAATAAAATGGATCATTCTTTATTTTCCACAATTACTATAATTGTTGAGAATGCTAGCACCACTGCCATGCATGTGTTTCAGTGTTCTTTAATTGTTCAATCTTGCTTGCATATGCATGCATTTTATAAAACATATTACATTTTCTACTTGGTATTTCTTCAAAATGAGAATAATTTTAAATAAAATAAAGTGTTTCCAAAATCTGTGCTCAAAATTGAATCAGGCATTAAATATTATGTATTGGAAAATAAGGAGCAGGCCAGGAGGAGACATCACACAATATTGTGTTGTGTGATGCATTACACAGTACATATCCGCATAGGTTTTTCAAAGTAGTATGGATGCGCACACCCAAAGCAACCCGAAATTATTCATCAGCATTACTAATGTGCATCCTTGAGGCAGATTTCCAGATTGGAGAAATGTCATTTTACATTAAATTTTACATTAAATGTCATTTTAAATGTCACTTTACATTGAGTTCCTCCCACTCACAAAGCTGTCTGATAAAGCACAGACTTTACCATATATTGTGCAGTACTTCGGCCCTTGTAAAAGCAAATATAGTGTTGGAAGAGAAGGAATAGAAAACCATTTTTAATTAAATAAATTATCCTAATGTGTGAAGATTTCATGCCAGCCCCCCTACAATCCCCCATGGTACTGCTGTTTCATGAGCTGATCACATATATGCTTGGATATTCTTCATACAGACATTCAGTTTGTCAGCTTTGCTTCTTATGTATTTGTCCAGGATCAGCTTGGTGCAACTAAATGTTTGTCTGTTCAAATAGAGTTTAGTATGTAAACTTTTGATCTTAATCTCAGTAATATAACTGTGTGAAAAACAATTGTAATGTTTTCTACCTAATCATAAAATTGTTACATTTTTATTTTTGTAATAAAATTGCATATTAAAGCAATATGTTTGTGTTAACTGTTACAGTATGTCATATCACAGCAAACCACAGACTACAATTCCCAGCAGACCCATGGCCTACCAACACACACACACACAGTCACCTTCTGATTGAGCACACCTGGGCTCAGTCACTCACATGCACACACAGGACGCTTTAAAAGAGACTCTCAGTCATGAACACTTTGCGAAATATATGCTCAGTTGTCCTTTGTCTCTGACGTTACCAAGGCTTTGTTTATTATTGCTTCTATGGTTTTTTTGACACAGTTTGTTTATTGTTTCTTATTTCTGCCCTGCCTAGTCTAGTATGTTTGCTGATTGCCTGACCTTTGTCTGCTTAATGATTTTGAACTTGCTTTTCGATTTGGATATTGATTATTCATTAAAGCTGCCTTACCTGCAACTGCTTCTGTCTACGCCTCCATTACACGACAGAATACTTCGCCTGAGAATGGATGCGGCAGGAAAGCCGAACTGGCGGCAAGCTATCACGGCTCACGGGCAGCTTATGGGAGAGCAGCGGCGACATTTAGCAGACCTCGACGCCAAGATAAATCTCCTCTCCCAAGCCCTCACTACGACCCACACATCAGACCCACACCTCACTACAAGCCCTCACACGACCCACCCAATCCTCTGTTGCCCACGCTGGAGAAATGTGCAGGTGACGAGGGAATAAGGTGGCAAACCCATTTCCTCCTGTGAGCGCTTCACTGAGCTATTTCAGTGGGTTTTTGACCATTTGCCAGAGGTCAAGGAGATGGGAGAGCAACTGCTAACCATCGCCCAGGGTTCGTGCCAAGTAGCAGACTACTGTCTTGAGTTTTGTACCATCGCAACTGGAAGGGGATGGAACAACACTGCACTGAAAGCAGCATTTTGCCGCGGATTAAATCCAGAAATCATGATGGAGCTAACATGCAGAGGGGCTTCCACTGAGCACCAGTGACACTGCCAAGTCCATGTAGCTGGGACGCACATGGCTCACAGAAGAGGAGCGAGAAAGAGGGTTCTGGTGCTTTTACTGTAGTCAGGATGACCATCTCATCAGGCAGTGTTTCCTCCAGGCCTGAACCAGCACTGGGTGAGTGGGAGCCCTGCCCCCCGCACCAAACAGTGAGTCAAACCCAGTTTTCGTCTCACCAAGCCTTCATTCTACCGGTTATAATAGAATATTTGGCATACTTTCTGTTCTGACAGCCTTAATTGACTCTGCTTCGGTGAGGAATTTCATTGATCAGGACACCATGAACCACCTCAACATTCCCATTGACTGCACCAACCACACAAAATCCAGGCCATTGATGGAGCCCCATCAGTGTGGGAGCAACCATCACGCACTGCAAACAGCCCCTCTCCCTCCAGGTCCACCAAGAACACATAACATTGTTTGTCACAGTATCTGCCAAACATCCAGTAATCTTGGGCCTCCCGTGCTGGAAAAACATAACCCCCTCATTTCCTGGTCCAACAGGCAACTCACTTACTGATCCCTGTACTGCCACACCCACTGTCTCAGAAACCCAGTAATTTCTCTAGCTTCCACATGTGTTGAGAACCCCAACAACCATGTTTCTGTCCATATCCCCCTGAGTATAATGACCTGAAGGAGGTGTTCAGTAAAGATAAGGCCAGCGGGTTACCACCACATCATCCAAACGATTGTGCCATTGAGCTGCTTCCTGGAACCAGTCCACTTGCAGCCGTCTTCATCCTCTATCAGTGGCGGAACAGCAAGCTATGGAGGAATATATTCAGGAGGCTCTCCAACAAGGTTATATCAGGCCATCCACATCTCCTGTGTTGGCTGGCTTCTTTTTTGTTGAGAAGAAAGGGGGCAATCTCAGACCATGCATCGATTGCCGGGGTCTCAATAAATGTTCAGTCAAGTACCGGTATCCTCTGCCTTTAGTTCCGGCAGCCCTGGAACAGCTTGGAACAGCTCAGATCAGCCCAAATTTTTACCAAGCTGGACCTTTTGAAGTGCTTACAACCTGGTGCATATTAGAGAGGGAGATGAGTGGAAGACACCCTTTAACACCTATACCAACTAGGATAATGCGGACAGACGGCACAGTGAACATTCCCTCTACCAACCAGGTGACCGTGTCTGGCTCGCTACCAATGACCTGTGAACAACTAACACTTTTAAAAAGCCCCAGGTACATTAACCCATTCAAGATTCTGGATTTACCTCGTCACAGTCGCATAGATCCATCCTTCCATGTCTCCTGCCTCAAACCAGTTGTCCCCGGCCCTCTAGGCACTGATGTTCCTCACAATACCCCTCTGGGGGGGTGGTATCTGTTATACCACAGCAAACACAGACTTCAATTCCCAGCAGACACAGAGGCCTACAAACATGGCTGCTTCAGACTACACTCCCCAGACCACACACATGCTTCCTCGCTCACAGTCACCCAACTTCTGATTAAGCAAACCTGGGCTCAATCTCTCTCTCTCTCTCACACACACACACACACACACACACACACACACACACACAGAGAGGACACTTTTAAAGAGACTCTCAGTCATGAGCACTTGTGAAGTATATGCTCAGTTGCCCTTTGTGTCTGATGTTTCCAAGCCTTTGTTTATTATTGCTTCTGTTTTGTTTTTTTTTAACACAGTTTGATTATTGTTTCTGATTTCTGCCCTGCCTAGTCTAGTCTGTTTGGTGATTACCTGACCTTTGTCTGCTTACTGATTTTGAACTTGCTTATTTGGATTTGGTTTATTCATTAAAGCTGCATACCTGCAACTGCTTCTGTATACACCTCCATTGCACACCCTTATGCAATTTACAAAATTTTTATCCCCCCGATAATGTAAGAACAGCATGTGGAGAAAACATCCCACCTGACCGTTTTATGAGTCTGTTGCAGGCATAGTTCCTATCAGTTGCGTGTGTAAGGAGGATCAAATATTTTTTTTTAACTACCACAAATCAGCCCAGATCACGCGTAGGTTAACCTGGTTTGCAATGAAAAACTAGCCTGGCTATTTAGAGCAACAAATAGATGTGTGTGTGTGTGTGTAATATATATTTATATATACTCCTTATATATAAAATGTATACCACCTATGGGCTGTTTTGTCTAATGACGCCAACCCATTGCAAGAGGCAGCAGAGAACCATCATTCAGAAGTGATCATCCCTATCTGCACTATTCATTTCAAATACTTTATTTTTTAATAAAGTATTTATTGGAAAATGTTTGAAACAACTATCCCTGTGTGTTTAAAATAAGCTCTTCCTGTGCATTTGTGGATTTTTAAAAAAATTTTTATTTCTACCATCAAGACGTGTACTCAAATCCACAAATATGTGGATTCTACTCACCGTTTACTCAAGACAATTGGATAACGGGCACAATGCACTAATGAATCACAGCATTTTCTCACTCCAACTCCAGTCACGTTTTGTTTTACAGTCAGGGTGGGAACAGTATTGCAATACAAAATTGTGGAAAAAATATTGCACCAAATTCATATATTATAAAGGCTGTCAATATTTTGGAGAAATTTCTGTTTATTTATGTGTGCATCTCTTTTAATAATTTTTTTCAGCTTCTACAGTTTGATCAAAGTTTTAAGAATAAGTATTTTTTGATAAATTTATTTTACTAGCTAAGTTTTTTTTTTATACATAAAGTATAAAGTTTTGTCTATTTTTACTCTTATTTTAAAAGACTTGTTTTCGCATTCTTATAATGTATAGTCGAATGATTATGTACTGTGTATACCCCGGCCTGTTTCTAATTTAAATAAAAAATAAATGCTCTCCAACATGGCCGATCAGGAGGAATCACCAGAGCTGAGTGATTATAACCATCTAACAGCATAATTGTGACATCTAAAAGAAAACAAGCAACATTATGGATCATAAATTCTTTATTTTAAGGGAAGGGGTTTTCACCAGTGTTTCCTGCATCGCTACCGAATCCTTCAGCAAAACCAGAGTTGTGATTTTGCAGTAAATTGAGTGTGGTGAGATTAAAGACTGTGTGTCATGAAAAGATGGCATTGGCAAGAAAGTGTTGTCCTCGCGGGCTGCATGCCAAAACACAGCGTTGCCAGTGTTTTCCAATTCGCAGGCTAATGGCACTTATGATTACATTCTCTAAGCCAGTGGTCACCAACCCTGTTCCTCAAGATTTACCTTCCTGAACACTTTAGCTCCAACCATATTTGTGCCCACCTCACCATCTAATCATTGCCTTAAGAAGTTCTTGATCATCTAAAACAGATGTGTTAGATTTTGGTTGGAGATGAAACCTGCAGGGAGGTAGATCTCAAGCAAGAAGGTTGGTGACCACTTTTGCAGAGTTTTTTGTGATTGTTGCGGTCATAAATGCTTGATTTTGCTGTGGCTTTTATCAAAATTTGCAGCGTTCTTTTGTGCTTTTTTTTCTTTTCAGAAAACTACATTGTTGGTTAAATTGCCATAGCACAAAATTGTTTTGCACTGTCTTTCAAAGTGATGTTTGTTGGTAAATGCAACCTTTTAGCTCTATTCATGTTTGACGCACGTATAACGTTAATTGTTTTCTTTTAGATGTTGTTACAGTGATGCTGTTCGATGGTTAGAGCCACTCACCTGTCATGATTCCTCCTGATCGGCCAGGTGTGAGAGCCTTAATAATATGTGTGTTCGGTGCAGTATGCCTCTGTTCCGGCCATGATTGTAAAACAAAATGAGAATGGTTGGAGCGAGAACATTACGATTGGTCAGTGCAATGTACCTGTTATCCGACTGGCTTCAGCACACGCTGGGTGGAGTCCACCTATTTGTGGATTTGTGTGCATGTCTTGATGCTAGAAATGTTTATAAATCACAAATGCACAGGAAGCGATCATTTCAAACACAGGAAGAGTTGTTTCAAAAATTTCCAGTAAAAATTGTTGAAATGAATAGAGAAGATTGGGATGATCACTTCTCTGCTGCCTGTCGCACTGGTTTAACGTCATCAGTCAAGACAGCCCAGGGGCAGTATAAATTTGTGTTTTAGCTCAACATTTATATGTTGTAAGTTTATATTAAATGTGTAGACTTAGATTTAACATTTATACATACATATATATATATATATAATGTAATATTTGAGATTTACATATAACATTTACATTTAAGATTTAAAATTAAGATTTAGACAAAACATTTAGATTTATCTTTGACATATTTTTAAGTAATAAAATTGTAATAAAAAATAGTATAAAACTTATTTATGTAAATCTTGCAAAATTTGTTTTTGCAGTTAAACTTGACAAAATTGGGCCGGTTTTTGTTAGAGTACACGTTTTATATTACAAACGGCACCCCATAAGCTAGACACATGTAGCCTGTGTTTAGACACCTTGCAAAGGTCTGTATAATATAACTGATCTAGACTACTTCAAAAATAAGGAATTGGTTTTTACTATGTCATGATATGTAAAAGTGCACTGAAATTAAACTTTTTTTGTTTTGTTAAACGTCTAAGGTTCTGTACGCAGTAGAAAGTTGTATCAATGCTTGCTGTTTCTCAGCAGTTAGCACCGGCCGGCAAAATCAGAGAGACACACCCCCATCACTCGCTGAAAAGAAGCAGACGGATATTTTCCAAATCGTCCAATCAGCGACCGCTGTTCAGTGGCCTCGTGCCAAAATAGAATTTTTATCTAAGGCAAAAACCAATTGGAATCAATGGGAGGCGGGGCTATGCGAAATCACGCCCGGCTGCACGGGCAGTGGAGAGTGGGCGTGGCGTTGGTTCTTGCAGGGGAGAAAAGCAAAACAATCATTTCAGCTTTTCCTTTTACCAGCTGCATTTTGTGTTGTTTTAGACTGGTAGTGCGATTTAGTGTCTCCGTTGAAAAAACTTGGCTTTGTAGACAGGACACTCATTTTAAATGTATCTTTCCTTGTTGGGTTGTAAAATCTGTCGACATCTTATCCGTCTTTAGATCCACTTGGCCTGTTTGAAAATGACTTCGAAGCGCCTCCTCGATAAGAAACCAGCCGGTGTGAGAGGGACCGGCGCCGGTAACTTCGTGTATGGGGGAAATTACTGTACTAAACACAACGAGCATTTTTCAGCGAGGACTAGCAGAATCATAACAGGAAAGAAGTCACCCGTAACGGTAAACGGGTTTGACACCCAAATAGTGGAGTCCTGCTCCCTGCAAGAGTCTAGCAAAGAAAGCTGTCCTAATGGAAACCAGTTGGCTTCAGGTCGAGAGAAGCACTACACCAAAAAAAAGGTGAGTAATTTTAAGTAGCCTAAATATGCCCGACTGTTACTGTAGTGTTGTGCATGTATCTCGTGTACAGAAAACTGCACATAAAGATCAACATTTCTCCTTAAAACTACACAGTCGTGTCATGAAGTGCTAAAAAAAAAAAAAAAAAAAAAGGTCATCGGTTGTTTATCAATAATACGATGTTGACAATTATTTTCTTTACTAAAGCACAGTTGCAAATGATATGCGTTTGTTTTAAGATGGCGACTTATACTTGTTCAAAGTTTAAGGAGAGGAAAAGAGGGCCGGACAGCCTCTCCCCTCCCCCATACTGAGCTCCATGCCGGTAGCTGCTGCTTGCACACGTAGAACTGAGAGGCAAAAGTGTTTCATAACAATTTCTGGGTGGCACTAATCATCGGATAGACCGTTGCATGCGTGTTTAAACTTATTTAGACTGAAAATGTGCGTGTTGGTCAAGTTTGCTCGTTTTGTACAGTAGCTTCTGTAGGCGTCACGCCCCCTCAGACTAAGAATGCAGCATCTGTCTTACCCGCCCTAACCGCCAGGGGCGGTGCGAATCGCTCAGAAACTTTCTTGTAAAAATGCTCACGCACGCCTAGACCTACCAACAAAGTCACGAAATTACCGATGATACAGTATTTGCAACATATGATTCTATCATACAGTCCCATCTGTGGGAAATTATATTACCTTGTGCCTGGTGTTACCGGAATAGACTCCTGATCCAGCTCCTGATAAAGTGGTTACTGAAAATGAATCAGTGAGTGACTTCTGTCATCCATCTATCCTTTTCTTCTTGATTCAGAAACATGTTGGTCCACTTGTACACTATATGGAGCTCTGTGGTTAGTAACAACTTGTTACTACAGTCAGAGCCTCCAAAGTTTACCTCAAAGCTATGCATAGGTATCTCAAGCTCCCTTCTGCTGCTGTGAGTGCATTTTTCTTATGTTCATGTTCTAGTATGTTTTCTGGAGAATGCTGTGGGACTCCTTGGTGCCTGCTAGCTTTGTTTCCCCAGTCAGTAGTGCTAGATTCATTACCTTCACTTCTTAGCAGTAGTGATACCTACTGCTAATAAGTGTACCTTTTTAATAAGTGTACCTCTGATTCGTCTTTCTTGCTGGAATTTGTTCTGAGCATTCACACTAACAACCACCCCTGGCTTTTTTTTAAAGGCTGATATTGACCAGAAGATGAACTGCCATGTTTAAACTGATAGTTCACCCAAAAATGAAAATTCTGTCATCAATTACTCACCCTCAAGACTTTTGTTCAACATGAGGGTGAGTAATTGATAGGGGTGGTGGAAAAAATTGATTCACTTACAAATCACAATTTTTTAAAAATGATTTTGAAATCAATTTTTTTTCCAGAATCGATATATTAATATTAAATTGCTTTATTTTCGTGTTTGCTTATAAACGAGGCGGACAGAAGTTACCGTTTTTATTCCAGCAGGGGGTGAAATGTATTTGTTGTTATCTATGAATATTACGTGACATCATATCCCTTTCAATCAGACATGAGAAGTCCTGGCAGTCTCCCGCATATCGATAGAGGCTCCCTGATGCCCGCAAATTATATACAATATACTGGAAATCGATTTTTTTGATGAGTGCGCGTGAGCAAGAGTCCAGAATATTTCTAATGGTAGATGGGCTCTGCAGATACAGAGAGAGCAAGTGACAAGACATGGCGAGAAGGTGACGGAGATCCTGATTGGTGTCTCTTTCTGCTAAGTAGACCTATCAGTTTTCTCTGTGGGTGGGCTTTACAGTCAACCTCCCTCTCTCTTCAGTTCATCCATCAGTTCAGTGTGCCACTGTGGTTCAATAACACTGTAGTGTCCAAAAAAAGAAAATACAAAATGCACTTCACCCCAAACTACACTAAAGTGTACCCCTGCTTAATAGGGGTCAAAAATCGCTTTGGTCGCTGCACTGTTTGCAACAACGACTTTTTAATTGCACATGGTGAGGTAAATGATTGTAAAAGACATATTGAGGTGAGTTTAACAGGTGTCATTCGTTCATTAGCACAGACAATGTTATTTAAACTAGTTGGCTAGTTAGAAGCAAGATGGGGTTGCGGGGGTGGTGAAGCTACCTCCCTGAATACGTTTTTGCAGGGTGGGATGTCTGCTAGTGTTAAAAAAGCAAACAAAAATCGCAGCACGTTGCAATATTGAATCGCAATGCTTGTAGAATTGTAATTCTTAAAAATCACAATACATATCGATTCGTCACCCAAGTATCATGATAGTATTGATTCGGGATTTAAGCGTATCGTCTCAGCTTTAGTAATTGATGACAGAAGTTGTTTTTTTTTTGTTGTTTTTTTTGGGTGAACTATTCCTTTAATTCTGCACTCTATAGCAGCCAAAAAGGAGTCTTGATAGACCGCTGTCACTTGCATGCACTGCTGACAGGTTCTAAAATAGCTATGACAACCACCCTCAAAATGGCGGTGACCCAAGTGAGATTGAAATGTGATGTGCAGCCTACTGCATTGATTTTGCACAGCATTGGTTATGAATTCACTATGCCACAGTGCAAGAATTTAAAGGACGTTTTGGACAAATGACTCAACTACATAGGTTCTAGCTTGGTGTTACATGCTTTAGCTAGGCTGACCGATAACAAACAGGTCAGCATGGGTTAGCCACATCTCTACAGTTGATGGTCTCAGCAGATGAAGCTCTACACCCAGGTGTGTGCTTTCTAGAAGCTAAATGCAGACACACTGATGGTGTTCATTGAGAATTCCTGATATTGCACTGTGTGGAATGCACTAGTAATATGTTAGCCATTCTACTGCTAGCATTGAAATTAAAACTCCAAGCTGCAGATGTTGATCCCAGTATGAGGGAGGTGATTGGCACATTGCTTTGGAAAGCAGGACACCTAGCCCAGTGGCCTTCTGACAACTTCTTTTTACTTGGTGCCAAAGATGCCCTGAAAGAGAGAGTGCAGTTTTCAGATCACAAACCATAATGGCCATACAGACTAGCCATGTGACATCTTTAGACATTATTATTAGGGGTTCAAGTGTGAAGTGCTGAAGCCCTATTTTTTATTTTTTTTTGTAAGTATTATTATTATTATTATTATTATTATTATTATTATTATTATTATATTGGCTTGAGAAATACTGTTCTGGTTTATAAGCTTATTATTATTATTATTATTATTATTATTATTAGCGTTGCTTGTGAATATATGGGCTACGGATCTGCTTATTGAGGAGAGGTGTGCTACCACTTTTATAAGTGATCTGACTTACAATGTTCGAACCGCGAACAAAAAAATTGCATGTTTTTGGTACATAGCAAATGAATGGGGAATAAAACACGGGTGTCACAGTTCCCATTTGGGAACTGATCCTATGTGCATGTCACATGTTATTACCCATCAGCAGTCCCAATACACACTAATGTAAAATGAGTCTAGCGGAGCAAAAGAGGCATAAACTAATTACCAAACTACTGCAGCCATGTTGTACATCAAAATGATCGACTCAGTGAGGAGAATTGCATTGCAGGGGATGACAGTACCTTCAACTCAGTGCGCAGTAATGCGTTATTGGTATTTTAGTGACGTCACATGCACGATCACCCCCAAAATAAGTGGAATCACAAAAGTACAGCAACAAATACATGTGACATATCCAAAAACTCAGCTCAATGAGGAGAATTGCATTATGGGTATTCTAGTGACGTCATGTGATGTCTCGTGCACGTCAACCCCCAAAATAAGTTGAATCACAAAAGTACCGCAACATAGACATGTGCAGGGCTGGGAGAGTTACTTTAAAAATGTATTCCATTACTGTTATAAATTATTTCATAAAAAATGTAATCAGTAATGTAATCCAAATATCACAATACGAACATAATGTAATCTGATTACTTTTGGATTATGTCAATGTCACATATGTAAAGAAAGTCAAGAGAAAAGCAATATGATGGAAAATACTTTTATTTGGCGCTTATTTTACAGCTTAAAAACATGTTCAGTGTTTGGATTTGTTTTAAGTAAAATACATAAATTTGTTGCTCATGTGAATCACAACTGGCAAGAGAGAACCAAAACTATAATCATGCAGCAGTCTATATTCTCTTGTGTTAAAAGCAGGGCTCCAGACAAAAAAATCTATTAAGGAGCAATTGAAAACAGGTGCCAAATGATTTTTTTTTAAGTGCCACATAAGAATGAACTTGCATTTAAAATTTATAAAACACTTACTTAGTCATCCTGTCATGTGTGTACGTCTGGCCTCCTTTTACAGTGTTAGCATTTTCTTCCAAGTTCACTTAAAGTGGGAACTGAACATCTTTTCCAACTTGAGAACTATATACAGTCACAAAGAATTGTTCTTTACAGAGAATCTGTGCCAGTGGCACTGACCATAATTATGTTGGCATCACTTGGCCACTTAGTGTAGTTTGGCCTCCTCCTCTGTTTTGCAGAAAGCCAGTGTGTTACACATGGTTCCGGATCCAACTGTTCAAGTGATGTGCCCTCTATGCTGATCCTGATCAAGTCTTCCAAGGTTGAATTGTGTACTTTTGATTTTATCCTGTTTTGAGCTGAAAAGCCACGTTCACACTGAGCAGCCAAAATTGGTAGGACAAGCAATATCTCAACTAGATGCATTCTGCTCAAAGCACATGCTGTGTCATTGTCATACGTCTTGTACACATCCAGTCAATTTTTCTTCATTGGTAATATCTGAGAGGTAAATTTTATTTTTAGCTCCTCCCATTCGGTCTTGTCTTGTAATTAACATTTACGAGACATTGCTTGTGCTAACAGTGTTTTTTGTAGAGCACTCTGTGATTACATAGTCACAAGCTTTTGACTGTCGCCCTGTTTTCTCACAGTCTCTTTCTTGAAATGGTTTGTTCCAGTAATGAAAACCGTTTTCCCCACTATTTCTCTGCCTGCTTTGGAATAAAAGTCACAAAACATTTTCTGTGTGCAATGATCAAACCTGAGCCATGCAAACTCTTGAATCCAAGAAGTCTTAAAGTGCTTGCACTTTTTACTTTGGCGTTCACTGATTGACACGGAAAGATGATTTTCTGCATCTCTGTCGTTTTCTATCTTTCTCATGCTGGCACAGCTGGAGCCTGCTTTTTTATTAGCAGGTGTGCCATCAGCACTGGTGCTTGACAGAGATGAGGATTGTTTGAAAAAGTCAGATATTTTTTTGTTTTGATGCGGAAAGTTGATCCTCGCTTTCTGGATGACTTTTTTTTTTTATTCATTCAAGTTCTGACCATGGTGCTGGAAGGAACAGTTGAAGACTATTCTGGCCTTCCCATTATGATGCACCATGTGATGTGGAATAAACCAGCATTCTGTGGTCTTGTTTGACTCCTCTGATGATCTCTTCACAATGTTAGCCTGCAGATTCAAGCTTTCGAATTTCAGAGCAGTAGGTTTTAACCTGCTCTGGATTCTTTGCCAGCTTTCTCTTGATATTTCTGAGACTTGGGAGCACAGCCTCTTTGTCTGCATGGAGGAAGATGATAGGAGTATGCCTTGGTGTAAGCAATGGTGTAGCGTACTGCTGAACACGTTCATGTTCACTCTGACTGTAGCAAACTGTAAGAGGTTATAGGATTGTTTGTCCTGCTTTCACTGTATGGCAAGGTATCGATTTGCCATAAGTGCACCACATGTTGATATAGCTCCTCATGTAGTGCAGGGCTCCAGGCAAAAAAAAAAAAAATCTAGGAGCCATTTGCTCCTAAACCCAAAATATTTAGGTGCCAAATCAAATTTTCAAAATATAGTGTTGTCTTATGACACATGATGATATCATTGTTAAACGGCTACCTCACACTGCCTTTTCTTTCCCCTCTGTACTGTCTGCCTTTGTTTACTCT
>JANDJT010000050.1:10369908-10380737 GCA_024331685.1 Stegophilus panzeri
ATAATCAAATATTTACAAAAATGTGAGGGGTGTACTCACTTTTGTGAGATACTGTATGTGTGTGTGTGTGTGTGTGTATATATTCCTTTCCATTGTTCGGAATTTTGTCTATTTTCTCGTTTACAGATTTTTTTGTTTTTTTGTTAATTGTATTATTTTTTTTTTTCTTGTATGAGAAATGGACTCTCGCGAATCTGCCAAGTTGGAGTGGATCATTGGCTTTGTCGTGGCCTTTATTGTTCTTTGTTTCTCGGTTGTGCTCTTGTGTTTTCCTGGTTGTTAAACTGAGAGTATGTAATGTAATATATTGGTGATGATTTTAACAAATATAATAAAAAAATGAACAGGGCTCCTTTTTTGTCTTGCATTTATTTTGTGTTCGTGTAAATGACACTATCTGTCCCTCAGTGGTGGAATGAACTTCCAACCTCAATCCGGACTGCAGAATCTGTCACTATCTTCAAAAAAACAGCTAAAGACTCACCTCTTCCATGAACACGTAACCAACCCCTAAAAAACATCTTACTCTGGCTCTTACACCTCTTTATACCACTTTGCTTCTTCTAGAACTCAATTAATAGAACTTGTTTGGTTGCACTACTTGTATTGTTCTCTGCTTGATGTATTGCTTTGCTTGTATTTTCTCATTTGTAAGTCACTTTGGATAAAAGCATCTGCTAAATGAATAAATGTAAATGTAAAGTGTTAAACTTATTTTGAATGTATGTAACCGGTGGCTTTTAGAGCTTATCTGGGTTTTCTTTTTTGTAATTTTGACAGGCTTCCTCCTGTCTGCGGCCTGAATAATTAATTTGTCAATTAATTTAACTTTTGGTTTAAGTTGTTTTCCTGGAAGCTGCCATGCCACAGAGGTGGCGCCCAAACAGGGACCTTTTTTTGGGTGGGAGATCCTTCTGCCGGAAGTAAGCATTCCTTCCACTTTCAGAAGTCAGGAGTCCCACCTTCTAACAATGCCATGTCTGTACTATTCCCTCCAATTCATCTACCCTGTTTGGGGAAAAAAAATCACCTCCCCTGTGTATAACAAGTTTGTTTCCATACCTCACCAGTTAGTTGTTCCTAATAGTATTGGAGGCTGGAAAGGAAAGGCCATCGTAGATACAGGAGCATGTTATACTGTTCTCCACGAGAGCTTGTGGAAGGAGCTTTCTCCACATGACAACCTCCGTCCCTGGTCCCTTGGTCCACTCTATTTGGCAGGTACGCAGTTCATTTCATCTGTGTTTCAAGAAATCTGTGCAAAATGACTACCGCATACCATCCACAAACCAACATGACTGAGCGAGTAAACCGTACCCTAAAGCAAATGATCTCTGCATACCCAGAGAACAATACACTTCACACACAAGATGTTTTGTTTTTTTCACCATTATGTGTAAATTCTAGAGATTGTTGTGCATGAAAATCCCAGGAGATCAACAGTTTCTGAAATACTCAAACCAGCACACCTGGCACCAACAACCATGGCCTCGTTAAAGTCACAGAGATCACACTTTTTCCCTATTGTGGTGTTCGATGTGAACATTAACTGAAGCTCTTGACCTGTATCTGCATGATTTTTAGGTTTGTGTCTGTGTACACATTCCTCACAGTGCAGGTGAGCAAATGTGTGATCTGGGATCACACTGCTGTTAGCTGCTGTTATTCAGCCATCTTATATTACTGGAAAATTGCATTATTACTCTTAATGATGTGTAAATTCCAATCATATGACAGATATATGACAGTAGTAGATTATTGTAACTGAAGCTTTATCATATTTTTTTTCAGACCATCTATGCAAGTGAGGAGGACGAGAGGGAGGTGGGTCCAGTGGATGTCCTGAAGTGCAGCAGTTTTACTCATCACTTGGTCCTAAATGAACAGAAGCAAGTGGAGTCTATAATTTCATTAAGGAGCATGTTGCCACTGCGTGTTACAGATGTTTCAGCAGAGAAGATCTATGCATCCGCTCATATCCCCGTCCCTCACATCAGGTGAGTATTTACAAACCGTGCTATTCCCTAACACAGTGGCACAATTTAATGAAACATTACGGCGTTTCTCATATATTTTGGAGGTTATCATATCCTAGTATGTACAGTCCTTTCTGAAAGTATTGGAACGGCAAAGGCGCTTTACTATTTATTTATTTATTTATTTATTTTTGATATACACTGAAGCATTTGGGTTTAAGATCAAAATATCAATGAGATGATGCATCATAATTTCAGCTTTCATTTCCTGATATGTGCATCTAGATTTATCTTACAATTAATATTGACATAATTATTGTTACTATTTCTGTCTAACTATTTCTAATTTTTATTCAGCTCCATTTATTTATTAAACTTACAATGGTTCATAAGGTTAGTTAAAACTAGCGGGTGGCTGTGGCTCAGGTGGTAGAGCAGGTTGTCCACTAATCGTAGGGTTGGCGGTTCGATTCCCGGCCTGCATGACTCCACATGCCGAAGTGTCCTTGGGCAAGACACTGAACCCCAAGTTGCTCCAGATGTCAAGGTACACACTCCAGGTAGCTCTGTCATGGTGTGTGAATGGGTGAATGAGACGTAGTGTAAAGCGCTTTGGAACCGCTAAGGTTAAAAAAGCACTATATAAGTGCAGACCATTTAGCATTTAAAAATAAATAGTTAAAAAATGCAGAGCTGCATTTCCAAATGTTTCAGTATGAGTTGTATAGGTTGTGTAGTATGAATCATTACTGTAGAATAGAATGCAGAGGTGCAAACAACAGTTTAGCTGGATCATTTACAATTTTTTGACCACTTGCTTTGGCAATATAGGAGACACCTGAAAATTATGCTTTTTCGGTCATTCCAAATAGACATCAGACTGTACATGAACAATATTCACCATTTGTTAGCTGTTACTTTCACATTGCACCAACTTGTCTTTTGAGCCAATAGAAATCTGGAAGGTGGGACTGTGAACTCTTTGTCTGGAAGACAATACTTGATGCAGATCTGAGGGGAAAACTTTATTCCAAATTCACACCCGACAGAACTAACATATTTCTGATGTCCATTAGATAGAAAGCTTTCCAGGAAGGTCTACGGGACTTGGAGTGATGTGCTGAGTAACAGCGATCATTTCTATATTGAGTATTATGTGTTCCTGTTTGGCCAAACAAGTTCTTTGATATTTTTCTGTATAAAGATCAACTGTTCTAATGGCCAGATTGACAAATGTCTGCGAATAAATCAGTTGATCAACAGTAAACAGCTTTCACATCAGTTGTAGACAGTTTACTATTATGAGCTATATGGGCTGGACTACATACATTAATTAACAATACGTTAATTTTGTAATAATTGTATAAAGTAAGCTTGTACATTTTAAACTGGTTGTCTATAAATTCAAACATTTTTGCAAATTGCACTTAAGTATCAGTTCACCTGCTACAAGTTTTGTCATTTATTCAGTTAGAATGAAGCTATCCAGTCCATCCCCATGTTTTGTTTTTTGTTTTTTTTTCCCAATAATTTTTTTTTGTGGTAATTTTTAATCTCTCTGCCTGCTGCCTTTTTTTCCTCTGACTGATTGTCTTGGTGTATGTACTCAGAGTATTGTACAGTTGGTTAGTTCAGTGATGATCAAGTAAAGGCCTACTGTAAGTTTCTGCACTCCAAGCATTAAGGAAACAATTTACATGTGTCCATTATCTTGACCTTCAGTATCAGACTGTGGAAAATGCAGATAAATATCCAGCGAAAATGATTCAAAATAATGGGTTTTGTGATGCATCTCAAGTTATACTGGTTTATAATCGCACATGTTCAATCAAGACACTGCTTCTGAGTGTGCTAGTCAGTACTAGTCACTGGTGGGAAAATCATAATGTATATCTGTATTTCATTGTGAACAGCACTCAGGTTAACAATGATTTCTTGAAAAGAAGAAAATATATTTGTTTAGCACAAGAAAGTTGTTTAATCTCTTCTAATTCTTGCATAGGAAGATCGACTTGGATCTCATTTCATTGATACTAAAATGCTGTGTAGCCAGTGACATTCTAACAAAACAAGGCTTGCCACATCTTGTTACCAGCTGACATATTTCCATATGTGTCAATACTTCCCTTTTCAGAGCTGTACTAATGCCAGCATTAATTGTAGAAACTGATCCAACAAACATGCACAAACTGACACAAAGTACACTGATTTTAGTTCCAATAGTAAATTAAGATACCAGTTTTTGTTTGTGGTTAGGGGATAAGCTCTGGTGATTGTGCCAGCCATGAGGATGTTGCTTGAATTGCACCTGTTGACAACTTTACACAAACCCCCATGGGAAACAGGACTGAGACTTTTGCTGTTTTTAACAAAAGTCCATGACTGAGTACATATCACCTGTTGTCCTATTATATGATCTAGAGCAAATACAAAGCCAAAGGTTTAAAGGCCAGAATATTGAAATACTATACAAATCTTCTCCCTAAAAAATTCCTTATATAATCTTTTGGATGATTGTACTAATGTATCACATATAAGAAAAACTGTTTAGTCCAAGATTAGCAATTAGCAATGATGAGGTATTGTTCACTGATATTAAATGGCAGACATTTAATATCAAAGTTCCACCATATTAGAATCAACATAATTTTTTTTTTAGCAATCCAATTAAATTAATATATTACTGCTTTTTACTGCTACAGATATCTTTATCATGATATTAGATCATCATTGAGTACCGTTACACCCCTTGTCAACATTGTTTTGTGAATGTCCAAAGCTTAGCAGTAAACCACATGACCATAAAGAAACCAGCAAACAGGTAGGGGCATTACTGTGACAATGGCAGCTATGGCAGATGTCAAACAGCACAGATTGAATCCCAGCTTTTGGGTGCAACTCCTGCACATTAGTGACAGAAAGAGTCATCAGAATGAGAGATCTCTCTGCATAGTATGCCCAAAAGGCCATTAGAATATAACATGTAGAAGTGTATGAA
Organism: Stegophilus panzeri; assembly: GCA_024331685.1. NCBI lineage: Eukaryota > Metazoa > Chordata > Actinopteri > Siluriformes > Trichomycteridae > Stegophilus > Stegophilus panzeri. Next base: position 10,374,883 of record JANDJT010000050.1, read on the forward strand.
CTCATGTTCCTGTAGATATATTTTCAGATGTTCTGATCTGCATTTAAAATTGATCTCAAGACCAAGGGGCATGCCCCCTCCTTGGAGAGAAATTGCTCAAACGTTCGAAGCATAATCTGCTATGTCTTGGGTCAGCATATCCTTCCCCCAGTTTCTGTTTCTCAATCTAAGTAGAATGCTTTTGGCAGAGTAAAAACTCCATCCAGCCAGTAAAGTATGAACAACAAAGAAGTCCTATGTGATGAACCAGTAAAAGAAATAAACACTCAAGCTGTTTGGAAGTTGTAAGTATGACCAATTTTGTTGATGGGACCTTAACAAATTAACAATACTATTTTCACAGATCAGATGTTCAGGGTAGTTCAGGGCACTGTTCCCTCTAAGCTGCAAGCATGCACTGTCATGCACTTCTCATGATGCTCTCATGCAAAATAAATCAATTCCATGCAGAATGCTGACACAGAAATGTGTATAAAAAGTTAGTCAATTGGAGTAACTAACAGATGAGTCCAGTGCAGTTCAGACCAGCCAGGTGTACCAGGTACACTTGACTTTCATAACAGCATATATGTTTTTCTTATTTTTTTATAAGCCTAAACAAGAATGCACATTAAAACAGAAATGGTCTCTCTGCCATCCAAATTCACTTCCAACTACAAGTAATGCTAGATAGCTACATAAGCTGTGAGTTTAGCAAGCCAAGTTAATTGTTCAACTCCTTTGACAATCACTGAGGTCTTGCCATCAGACACTCAGAATTTCTTGGTCTCACTATTGAATGCTGAAATGTATACGAGGCAGAGCTGCGATTATGGACGTCAAAAGGGTACATGCATTCTATATGCCTTGTAATTGATTAGTTTATTTAATATATGCACAGTTCTGTATTATGCATATTGGATGCATTATCTATAAAATATTATTACACTGATAAAGTAGATTTTTCAGTTTAATAAAGCTGGTGTCTGATACCATCTTAGGTTGAATAATATTGCCAAATTGACTAATGTGTAGGTACAGAAAGATTAATAATGTGTACAAACCTAATTATAGGCATATTCTTTTGATCTAATGGGTCAAATAGTCAAATATAATGCTCAACTATTTCAGAATTACATCATAAATCTAGGCTGTACACCATATAGTTACAGGCTCTACTATATAATCTTCTATAGTTTATGGATTTACAGTGCTGTGAAAAAGTATTTGCCCCCACTGATTTCTTCTGTTTTTGTGCATACTAAGTAGTTTTAGATCTTCAAACCAAATACAGTATAAAAGACAACTTGAGTAAACACACTGTACAGTTTTTGTTTATTATTTTTTTTTCATTGAAGCAAAAAGAGTTATCCAACACCTATAACAAATGTGTAAAACTAATTGCCCCCTTAAACTTGAAATCTGTTTGTGCTATCTTTAGCAGCAATAGCTGCAACCAAACACTTCAGATAACTGGAGATCAGTCTTTCACTTACTTCTAGGACTAGGATTTACTCTGATGCTTTGGATCATTGTCTTGGTGCATAATCCAGTTGCGCTTGAGTTTCAACTATTGGACTGAAGACCGGACATTCTCCTTTAGGATTTTCGGGTAGAGAGCAGAATTCATGTTTCCTTCAATTATTGCAAGTTACCCAGGCCCTGAAGCAGCATAGCATCCCCACACCATCACACTTCAACTGCAGGTATGATTTTTTTTGTTGTTGTTGTTGAACTGTGTTTTGTTTACGCCAGTTGTAACGGGACCCCTAAAGGTCCCAAAAGGTTTGAGTATCCTCAAGGTGTGTTTTGGCAAAATTCAGATGAGCCTTAATGTACTTCTAGTTAGCAGTGGTTTTCGCCTTGCCACTCTTCTATGGATGCCATTTTTGCCCAGTGTCTTTCTGATAGTGGAGTTATGAACAGTGACCTTTATTGATGCAAGAGAGGCCTGTAGGACCTTTTGATGTTGTCCTTTGCTCTTTTGAGACTTGCTGGATGAGTAGTTGCTGTGCTCTTGTAGGTATTTTGGAAGGCCAGCCCCTTTTGGGAAGGTTCACTTCTGTGCCGAGTTCTTCTAATTGGAGATAATGGCTCTTACTGTGGTGTCCTTTGGAGTCCCAGAACCTTTGAAATAGCTTTGTAACCCTTCCTAGACTGATGTATTTCAATCACCTTCTTCCTCATAATTTCTGGAATTTTCTTTCAATTTTGGCTTAGTGTGTTAGTAGCAGTGTTCGGTAAGTTGCTCAAAAAAAGTAATCCACTACAGATTACTAATTACTACTTTACAATTGCAATTTGATCACATTACTGATTACTGCACTTAAAAAGTAATCAGATTACTAATTACTTTACTTTCAAAACCTATCAAACCTACAAAATACACTACAAAAATTTGGATTTATCATAAAACTTGCTTTGGGTGTTGTCACTGTTTATAGTTAGTTTTAGGCTAGTTATAGGCTAGTTTTGTGTCACTAGCCAAGGTGAGGCACAGCTAAGCTATGGGTTTAGTTGCTACAGTGCCATGCAAAGTACATTTATCTTTCATATGATTTTCTTATCTATCTTATGTTCTGCGCATATCATGTTCACGTAAACTGGAACTCGTATAGACATTTACACTCCTTGTTTTCCTGCTCAGCATGAGAGGATGTTTTCAACTCCTTTATTGGTTTAAAAATAATAATAAACTCCGCATATATCCATTTTTCCTCACACTGACTGTGAGCTAGCATTTGGCAGAATTGAGAGCTGTCAGCCAATAAGGCACAAGTGTTTCCATGTATTTTCCTGTAAAACCTGTCTGATTGGTCTCACCTCCGTTCACTGAAGATATAATATTACAACACCGCCATCTTCTTTACTAACATTCAGTTACGTAGTGACGAACTGCTCCAAGTGGATAATTATTCGGGGCTAAAGAAAAAATCTTTGGGGCTACAGCCCCGAATACCCAGGCCAGATTACGCCCCTGGCAACCACACAAAACTATTTTATTTTTTAAAATGCATTTTACTTAAAATTTCATTGTTTTCTTAACAATAAATTTGTAATGCAAGTAACGTAATTTTATTGACATCACTAACTGGAATCAAATTACATAAATTTAAAATGTAATGTGTTACTTTTTCTGATAACACAGTAATGTAATTAGAATACAGTAACGCGTATTACTTTGTAACACGTTATACCCAACTCTGGTTACTGAGTAAGACCTTTTAACCAACTTCATGCTGTTGAAAAAGTTCTATTTAAGTGTTGATTTGACTGAACAGGGTTTGCAGTAATCAGGACTGGTTGCCTCTTGTTCAGCTGAATCCCGTTTTGGATGCAGTTTCATAGATTCGGGGAATTAGTAACTACGGGGGCAAATACATTTTTACACAGGCCCAGTAGGTATTGGATAACTTTTTTGCTTCAATAAATATTATCAGCTAAAAACTGTATTTTGTGTTTACTCAGGTTGCCGTTGTTTTATCTTATGTTTTGTTTTAATTTCTGAAACAGTTTAGTACGAGATATACACAAAAGTCAGAAAAAAGCTTTTTCACAACGCTGTAATTCACACCATATGGTAGAGCAGATCTCAAACATTTTTTCATCAATATTTCGTTGATTTTGGGTGGCTCAAGTAATGAAATATTCTGTAGTTCATAGGTGCCATTAGCATGGTATAGCTGAAGAGCTCCCAGTGTGTGAACGGTACAAAATTTTGAATTTTATCTGATGATCATCTGTTAAATCTTGTTGGCATAGTGTTGCTGCTGAGAGTTGTCTTGCCAGGCTAGCCAGGTATACCTGCCCAATAGAAATAGGTTTTTCTCAGCAATGAAACAAAATAGAGGGAGCATTGTTCAGGGTCATGAATTTGTGAATGAAACTGAAAGTTTCATCGTCTGTATTTTAGGAGACTATTTATAGTTTACTGGCTGTTAATCTCCAGTACCAAAGGTTTTACAGACCAAATGAAGATGCATACACATTCTTGTTTTGCTAATTTATGATGTTTACTTTGACTGTGTACCATAGCTTTGACAATATAAATCAATAATCTAATGATTATTTTTTCTTTGATTAATCTATTAGTTGGGTTTAGGCTTGTGTGATATAGCTGTTTTATCATCCCTAAAAGCTATTTCTCTGTCATGATAGCCAGTGAAGTTTACTTTGATTATATTGTATTACTAGACCTGCCAATCTTTACACATTTTGTGTAGGAGTTCTGCAATTTAACATCAAGTATGCCAATACAAGTTATCACTCAAAAATATGCCAAAAGATCAGTCTTTTCCCCCAATGAAATTAGAGATGAGCTAGTTGACATTTGAATCTGAAATGATTTGCACAGGTATTTTGAATTCTCCACTATTAACTGACACTGCCTGGAAACCGTGCCCCTTTCTCCCATCTCACATGCTCTCAACTGAACTGACAATGTTTTGACAAGTCATCAAGACATCAGTTACTTGTACTTTTTAGGCATGTTTGCATGAGGTGAAGCATTTCAGTGTTTTAGTTTTCATTGCCTGATTCCAGGCAAAACAATGAAAACTGCTTCTCTTTGGATTCAGCTCCCAGCACTTTGATGTGAACTGAAAGTAGAATGGCACCTTAATTACATGACATGCAAACTATATAAATATATTGTATGTATTATAATGTATATTGTGTCTGTTAAGAAAATTTTTAAGTGTTAAATTTTTTAATTTTTATCAGTGCTACTGGATCAATAATGTTGTTAAACTTTTTAAAAGCTAATTGAATTCGGTAGCTTGGCTACTTGGCTGCTATTCTCCTGCTCAACACTTAATACTTAATTCTAATACACTTAAATGCATAATCGCACAAGACCATAACTATGAATATAAATATACATATGTCAAATAAAAGAAATACAGTGTAAGCAAGTTTGACCACAGATGTGAAGTGAAGACACTTACATCAAAAGTCCCCATCAAAAGTATTAAAACGGCAAGGACAATTCTTTTGGTTTTTGTATACAAGACTTGAGTTAGATCAGAATTTCAGCTTTCAGTTCCTGATATTTACATCTAGATGTTTTAAACAACTTTTAAAAGAGTAATATATTGGAACATGTGACTGACAGGTGTTTCTTGTTGTCCAGGTGTGCCCTGTTAGATCGATTGTTTAAACAATTAATAGCTCTGAATGTCTACTCTTGGTTTGAGCCCTGGGTTTCACCTGTAAATGGCTGCAATTGTTGTTAAAAAGGATAAACAAACATGGTCATAGCTTGGACTTTCATGGCTGCTTCTGGAATGGGCTCACTAATCTTTACTGAGGATGTAACTCATGATGGGTAGCAGCAGAATTAATTCAGAAGTGACCCACCAATTTACAGAGAAATGCATCCAGTCTAATTGGGAGGATCTTCATGTAGCAAGACAGTGACCCAAAACACACTTCCAACCAGGGTCAGAAATTAACTTTTTTTATTAAAGGGTAATATTTGCCCTCTGGAGTTGATTATCAGGGGCATATATTATCTTTTATGAGGACATTTTCTAACCATATAAAACACACTGCCATTCATTTATGCCAAACTTATCTAGAATTACACTGTTCACTAAGTGGCTAAATGTTAATGCACATATAGTTACAGTTTCAATCAAAATTATTCAACCCCCATTGCAAATCAGGTTTATTCTCAAAATTTACAGACTTTCAGCTTTTTGCAATGAACAAATCAAAAAAAGCAATTGAAATATTTAAACACAACGAACGCTTCAAGTGGTTTCCCCAAATTCAACTGAAAATGCAACTTATAATGACTTCTCCAGTTTCAAAATTATTCAACCCCTTCATGGCAAGCATCTTTAGTACTTAGTAGAGCACCCTTTTGCTGTTAT
>JANDJT010000050.1:10381439-10407776 GCA_024331685.1 Stegophilus panzeri
AAGAAACCTTGAGAGGAACCAGACTCAGAAGGGAACCCATCCTCATCTGGGTAACAACGGATAGTGTAAAAGTAAAACAAAGTTCATTATGGTTTAATATGAAGTCTGTTTGGCCTTAGAAGCAACCATTTTGGCTTATTTATATGATTATACTATATATTATATGATTATATGATTAGATATATTATACTGTGGCTTATTTATATGATTTGAGGTGACTTTTCTTGTGCTATTGGGTCAGTAGTGGTGTATGTCTTGGAGTTCTGGCATGGAAACCTTCTATGTTTAGTACGTGCCATACTGTGCTCACTGAAACCTCAGTGCCTGTTGCCACCAAGTCTTGCTGCAGGTCTTTTGCAGTCACTTGAGGGTTTTTCACAATCTGCCTTCTCAGAAATCTGGTTGCAGCTGTTGATAGCTTCCTTTTTCTGCCCTGTCCAGGTATTTCACTCATTTTCTGCCCCTGGCCAGTTCAGGTAGTTAATGTGTTCCAGCTCAAGCACACCTGGTGCAACTAATGAAGCCCTTGATTAGTTGCATCACGTGTGCATGAGACAACACCTGTTTTGCATCTTTGTGCTGTTGTGAGGGATTTTATTCAGGGGGTTGAATTATTTTGAAACTGGAAAAATCATCATAAGTTGCATTTTCAGTTGAATTTGGGTAAACCACTTGAAGCATTTGTTGTGTTGAACTATTTCAATTGATTTTGTTTTATTTGTTCATTGCAAACAGCTGAAAGTCTGTAAATTTTGACAATAAAGCTGATTTGCAATGGGGGTTGAACAATTTTGATTGCAACTTTATATGGTACATCTTCTGATGTCTCTCCATGTTATATTTTTTGACGATCACCATGACCGAGACAAAGCTGTTGAAGCTCGGCTAGAAGCTGGTGCTCTTTGCCACTACTGGCAGCGACCTACAGGCCTTGCAGAAGATAGCCAGATCACCATTGGCATGAGTTTCAGTATTGAGTCACTTTTCTATGACTTGATAGTAGATATTTTCACAGTGTATTTGGATGTCTCCGGTTTTTGTATTGTTGGAGTGTTTGATGGCACGTCCGGCTTTGCATGGCAGATTTTATTCTTTTTAATCAAAAACCACTCCATCTTTCCTGGACATTGACAACACTCATGTCACCATGCGATTCACAGCACGCATACGGACATGCAGAGACAAATTGAAAAAAACGTATGTGCAGAGTCTTCAGAAATATTGCATGAATTAACCTAGATTGGTCTTTATATTTAGTTTATATTGTATACCAAATGTTTCTAATAAAAACAGGGATTAATTAAGGGGGGCTTTTTTGCTCTTTTTAAATATTTGAGGCATTTTTGTCATTTTTTTGGTGCCATTTTTTTCCAATGCACCTGAGCCCCTGTTACTTTCTGACCCTACCGCCAACACCACAAAAGACTTCATCAGGGGGAAAAATGAAAAGTTTTAGACTCTCCAAGTCAATCATCAGACCTTAACCCAATTGAGCATGCATTTCACCTCCTGAAGAGGAGACAGAAGGTAGAAACGCCCCATAACAAGCAACAACTGAAAGAAGCTGCAGTACAAGCCAGGAAAAGCATCACAAAAAAAGGAATGCAGCAGTTTGGGGATATCAGTGGGTCACTGGCTTGATGTAGCTATTGCAAGCAAGGGATATGCAACCAACTAGAATTGCTATTTACTTTAAATTACTTTAAGGTTATGTGTTCCTATACTTTTGCTCACTTAAAAATTGGGTAGTTTGCCACCAAAGATGCCCTATTCTAAGTTGTTTGACATCTAGATGTAAATGAAAAGGAAATGAAAGTTGTTATTCTGATCTATAGTCTCATATTCATCTTTTGATCTCCAACACGAATGTCTTCAGTGTATAACAAAAAAAGAAAGAGAATTGGCCTTGCTGTTCCTTAACCCTCTCTGCTTCAGAGCCGCTGTATCATGACTGACTCTGCGCTCTGACGCCAGCATCCTAACAAGCTGGAATATGCGACGAAAGAATTTCACTGTTCTGTGAGGTATATGTGATACACATAGCATTCATACACTCTATGAAAGTGTCTTGAGTTGCTACAAATCACCACTGTTGGGGAGGGCAACACTGCATGACAGAAATCTGCTGAGTTGCTTACAATAACATATTTCACTCAGAGTTCTCCAAACACCACATCTCCAAAAGTCATGTATTGCTGCTTTAAAGAGATGGATTAGCCAAAATGAAATATAACAAGATGATTCATGTCTGGAGGTTGTTTTGTTAGTTTCTTTTTGAGGCTATGTGGCTAATGATGCTAGCAAATACAGGGAACTTAGCCAGGGGGAACTTGTAGCAAACTATATTCCTGAATCATCATGATTATTCAATAATGTACTATTTAAGTTGTAATTGTTCAGGCTCTATTTGATAATGTTGTGGTGTTGGCAAGTATAGTGCAGTCCATATATAGTGAGTATAACTTGGTCATGCTTGATCTGATCAGCTTCAAATTGTGCATTGGTATGGTACCAGTGGGCCATTCCTGTTTACACCAACATGGCAAGTACACATCATAGTTATATTATATCTAATGTACTGTAAAACATTATACAGGATGAGCTTAATTACTGTTGTAAGTTTTACATAAATTTAATTGTAGTTTGAAATATACAACCCTAGTATAATAATCACTCGCTCATCTGTCTACACAAATCTATATTAGCACCACATTTTAAAGCTGAGACATATGTTTGCCAGTTTGCTCTGGCTATGACGTGAGGGCCCTACGTCCCCCTGTGACAGGGGACCCCTCGCTCTTCTTCTTTTCCGAAATGAATCACATTTTTGAGAGCCTAAACATACCAGAAAATTCACGAAACTTTGAACACGCATCAGAACTGGTGAGAATTTACATCTGATAGGGGTTCCAGAATTGAGTGTTGCAAAATGTCTCGATAACGCCACCTACAAAATTTCAATATTGTGCGCCTCACGCTACGTTTCACCTACATGTACAAAATTCGGTATACATGTGTAACATGCCAATACGTACAAATTGTCAACCTATTCCCTAAACTCAACAGGAAGTCAGCCATTTCGATTTTTCTCTTCAATTTTTGCTAATTTCATCAGATCGACATCATATTTGGTCAGTCTCATCTCAAGGCCTTGCCGATGCTAAGCGACGGTTTGGAGTTTTTGCTGCACCCCGTGGGCATGGCGATCTCACAACGTTTGATGTTTCGCCATGAAACAGGAAATTGTTATAAGTCAAACATACAATGTCCAATCTGCTCCAAACTTCATAAGTTTGATAAGTCCCAGCCTGAGAACATCTACATGCCAATATTTAGTTATAGTCATAGCGCCACCTACTGGCAACAGGAAGTGACATGTTTTACACTGATTTATTTCTAGCAACATATAAAAATATGACAGCAAATTCTAAACATGATAGCGTCATGCTAGAAACAAGTTACACCATGCTAGCAACACTTAGCTAAGTGCTAAAGCATGCTATTTCCATGCTAATGCCAGGAAACAGAAAGTTGTAATAACTCAACCATACAATGTTAAATCTGTACCAAACGTCACATATTTGTTACAAATCCTGACCCGAGGACATCTATGTACCAATATTCAATTATAGTCATAGTGCCACCTACTGGCAACATGAAAATATGTCAAAAACAATTATATAAACTCTTTAAAAAAATTTTTTATGGATTTCCCCTGGCAGAGCCGCTAACGTGCACACAGGTGCGAGGGCCCGTTCATTGCTGCTTGCAGCTTTTATTCTTATTACTTTTCTGCCTTAATCCAATTTGTGCAGCTCAAACCGTAAGTTCTACACAGATACAAACTTGGTCAAAAGATAGTACTCCCTCCTGCTGCTCAGGCAAGCAAGATGGGCCTGGTCGGCCTGATGGTCGTGCTATAGCACAGGTTTTTAAATTTTGGTCTGTATCTTATGAACCAGGAGTCCTACAAACAAAATTCTTTTCTTTTTTCCACTAATTCCCTGGGTTCTCCCAAACAAAACAATAAACAAACAAACAAAAATAAAATCATGAACCATGTAACTCCAACTTTTTTTTAATTTGCAAAACTTACTTTTGGGAACTACTCCTAGGATTTCACAAATTTAGTGTCAAACTGTTCAGCAGAGTGTGAATCTCGGTGATTATCAAAAACATGTTGACATTTGTAAACATTATGGCCACCACATGTCAATTAATTCTAATCATTTGCAAAAAACTTCACAGTTTTGGGGCATGATCATAGAAATGGGGCAGAGTTAAGGTCAGATAGCTGTTTCTCAGGAGCCCACATTCTGACTGAGCTGAAATTTGGTATGATGCATCTAATGTGATAATGTCTATGTAGCGTTTTGTAATTGTTTGAAAAACATGGCCCCCATCAGATTTTTATATTTATTTTGATAACATTTTATAAGGATTTTAATTGTATAGTTTTGACCTTCATTAGTTTAAGTTCACAGTAAAGTTCACATCTTAGTTTTAGTTTGCTGTTCTGGTGTCTTGCTATGCAATTCAAGTTCTACTGAACTTCCTATTTCTGATCACAAGCTTGTCTTTTTTTGATATCACTGTTCCCTTATCAAAATTGAAACTAGATTGACGTGTATAACTTTTTTGTAATATTAAAAATGTTAACACTAGTGACCTCAACAGATTAATTACAGGGTGTGTACAAGGTGCTCGAAGTACTTCTGGGCAAACTTTAGCTACTTTTCGTAGAGTAGAGTCACCAGTACTGCCCTGCTAGTGCGAGGACTTTCTTTTCCGCCGCTGGTACACCTCTCTCTGCGGCTACTCTGATCAGTGAGGGGTATAGAGGAGCAGCACATTCATTCGCTTCTAACTTTCTCTCTGAGTGATAATTTTACATGTAAATATAGGTGAAATCATAGCACAGCTGTTGTCTTTAAATTGTGTATATTGTGATTTTGTAAGGTGATTGAGGTTATAAAATCAGGATTTTAGCAGTGCTGAGCAGCAGCTTGGAAATGGCTTGGAAGTGTCTGCTGGTTAATATGTAGTCTTAATGGGCCACGTTTCAGTCATTATTTCATACTCGTTCCGTTGTCTGACAACAGAAACAGAAAAAAATGTGAATGAGAACAGCTTTATTGGGAATTTGGCTGTATTAAAATACAGTATGTGAGCACAGAGAGTAGGAGAAAAGCAAACAGATATAAAGAGCTGACACTAGGCAGAATGCAAATACGATGTGATGACTCAATGAATATGCTAATTAGCGCATAACATCTAGCGATGTTTAACAAATTTCCATTGAAAGTTGGAAAGTATTTATTATTATACTTTCCAACTTGTATTATTATTATTATTGTATTATTATATATTTTTTAGTTTTAATTATTAATTAAATTAATTTTATTTATTATTTATAAAAAAGAAGAAATAAAGAATATGTCTGAATGAAATCTCTTGTATAGTCCTTGAAAACAAAAAAAATTTGTGCTTGAAAAGTCCTTGAATCTCCTGGAATTTCATTATGAAGCATCTGTACGAACCCTGTAATTAGGCATTCTCTCCAAGCTGTCTACTTGCTCACTTGGATCCCCATCCTACTATCCTGGTTAAAGCATGCCTTCCCACAATTTCCCCTATTATAACGTCCATAATTAACTCTTCACTATCCACTGCCACTGTTCCCCCTCATTAAAAAGTACTTCCATCACAACAATCCTGAATAAAAGCTGCTGCAGATTACCGGCCCATTTCCAATCCTTCCTTTTTAGACAGACAGTACAGACAGTAGAATCTCAGCTCCAGGTTCACCTGCAAAGCAATAAACTTTGAGCCATTTCAATCTGGTTTTCATCCCAAACACAGTACTGAAATAGCCCTTGTTAAAATTATTAATGACCTCCTTTGTGTTGCTGACTCTGACCATCTTCATCCTCCTTGAACTCAGTGCCACCTTTGATGCCATCTCCAATTTGCAATTTTTGAAACACCTGGCTGACATTGGGGTAAACAGCATTGCTCTGATTTTCATCCTCCCTCAAGAACAGAAAACAGTTTGTCCAGATCAAGAATGTCCAGTCAGAACTGGCCCTGGTTAATCAGGGTTTCTTGCAGGGATCAGTGTTGGGACCACTCCTTTTTATCATCTATATTTTTCCACTTGGACATATTCTCCGCCATCATGGAGCACATTTTGATTGTTACGCCGATGACACTCAGCTTTATATCTACACAAAACCAAACACCTCCCTGCCCCCCCTCCCCCCTCCTCACTACCTGTTTTAAGGACATCAAAACTTGGATGCCCAAAAACTTCTTAAAACTCAATGGCAATAAAAGTGAGGTTCTTCTAATTGGCTCTAAGTCCACACTTTCCAAAACTCCTCTTTCACTATTACCATTGACGACAGCACGGTTCACATTTCCTCCCAAACAAAGAGCCTTCGTGTCATATTTGACAGTTTACACTCATTCAGTCCTCACATCAATAATATCTCACGTACTGCCTTCCTCCACCTACACAATATTGATACTCTTCATGCTGTGGTAAAATCTCGTATTGACTACTGTAACATAATCCTTTTTGTATCTGAAACTTCTCCACTGGCTCCAATCCAAAACTTGCACCTTCCTTTATTCAGCATCACTGACTTCCTGTCCAACAATGAGTTCACTATAAAATTCTACTGCTCACATTCAAAGCATTCATATTCTGTCTCCCTCCTACCTTTCAGATCTTCTCCAGTCTTATACCCCTGCCCATTCTCTACGATCCTTGTCAGCTGTTCTACTCACTGTTTCAGCTTATAAACTGGAAATTATGGGTTCCAGAGCTTTTAGTTGTTCTGAAACCAAACTCTGGTACTCACTCCCACTGCATATCCATCAGCTGGACTCCATTTTACAGTTCAAATCCCAGATTAAAACACATTTGTTTAAATTGTCTTATTCATTATAATTCACTCATCTATATTATTGCTGTTTTATATTATTATCTATTTTAACTCTGCTGCTCTTTTTGTATGTTGCTTTTTCTTGTGGTACTGTAAGGTGTCATTAAGTGTTATGAAAGTTGCCAACAAATACAATTTATTATTATTATTATTATTATTATTATTATTATTATTATTATTGTAACTGACTCATTTGGTAATGTTGCTAACAAAAGCAGAAACACCAAATTTGAAAAGGAACAGTCTTTACTATCTTATTTAGAAATAAACAGGTCACACACTCCCGTTCAATTCAGTTCACACACCCCATTCAGTTCAAACCTACATGCTTGAGCCGAGTTGTGTAGATGATCGCACGCAAAAATAGGTCCAGGGTGTTCTGTAAACTGTTGCTTAACATCACTGAAGCTGCACGTTCTTGTTAACTGTTGACTAAAGATGTGCGATACGGTCATAAACTGGTTTATGATGTCAGTGCTTAGATCTCTCCTGCAGAGGATGGTTTCTGCTGGTCTGCATTGCGTTTTGTGGTAATTTAGCCGTGAAAACCCTCCCTCTGTGGCAACAGACCTTGGGCGCATTTGGAACCGGTTTGGGCGTTTTTATACTTTTACCTTCCAGTGCTCACCATAGCTGCAGACACTGCACTTTTGTATAAACCATTTGTTTAAGTCTTGCCTCCTGTAGTATGTTGTATTTCTATCTCTCTCTCTCACTCTCTCACACACACACACACACACGCATAAATAAATATATTTATATATATTATTAAATAAATTTTATGATACATACAAGTGTTAGGCTTTGCTATGTTTCAAATAATACATTCAAGTGCTAAAGAATGAAAAACTTCAGCAAATCTTCGTTATACCAGAAACTTTTAATTCCTATGCCTATACATGTAGGTAGATAAACCCGAATATGCACTTGCTAAGATCCCTGGTGAAGGATTTACTTATATCCTCCATAAACTCTGGAATGCTGTCCCCAGATAATATAAGGATTGCTAGCTTTGTAGCTGTTTTTAAATTTAGATTAAAATAGCTTGGTCTCATTTAGCTTGGTCTTTTTTTATAGTTTTGTGGGGGGGGTTTTGTTGTTGAGAAATTCTCATAGATTTATAGTCTATTGTACATTAGTATCTTAATGTTCTAACAACTATGTTTTGACCTTCTAATAATTTAGAGGTCAAGGGCAAAAACGGGCACACAAGCAAATTTTAAAATCAGGCATATAGAGGTGATGGTCATGTGTTCACATACTTTTGGCCATATAGTGTATAAAAAGTGCTGTAATTCCTACTCCTTTCACCTGATTCAGTTACCTAAACACCTTCAAATTAAAGCTGAAAGTCTGCCGTTTGAGCAGATATTCATTGTTGTGAAACTTAAATCAGTCTTAAAGGAACAGACAATGGTGGAATCTAAACAGGTTAAAATAAATAAATAAATAAATTCATAATTAATATTTTTACAGTTATGTTTTTCTCATGAAATTTTACAAAATATAAATGAAATATTCATTGTCAAATTTCAATTTAAATAGCAGGAAACCCCTTTGAAAATTCAGAAAAACTTGTTGCAAATAAATCTGTAATGAAGAATTGTATGTATACAAATCATGAATTGAATATAAAAACACAGAAAAGGCTGGCGGAAAACATGAGTTTTGGTCATATATCATGTTTTGTAGTTCACACAAATTTACCAGGCACAGAATTGACCACTGAAGCAATACAGTTCTTCATGTCACTAAAGTTATTTTAAAAATATGTGACGTAAAATATAGATTTACAGACACAATTTAGTTGTAATTGTTTGGCAAGTAATATCGCAGAACTTAAAAAGGTGAAAGATGTTAAAATTATAAACCTTGTAGGTTTTTCCAATGATCCTGCATGATGTAATTTTTTTTTTGTTATTGAATTTTTTTCAATATTCAGTCCCCTCTGAAAGTATTGGAACAGCAAGAACATTTAATTTTTTGTTGTACACTGAAGACATTTGGGTTTGAGATCAAAAGATGAATGAGACTATAGATCAGAATTTACATCAAAATGTTTTAAACAAATTAGAACATGGCACCTTTTGTTTAAACTCGCCCATTTTTTAAGTCATCAGAAATATTTGAAAATTTTGAAAACTGACAGTTTTTTCTTGTTGAACAGGTGTGTTCTGTTAGATTGATTTTTTTTTTTTTTTTTTTTTAACAATTAATAGCTCTGCATGCCTGCTCTTGATTTGAGCCCTGGGTTTCACCTGTTAAGACTGCATTTGTTGTTAAAGAGGATTAACCAACATGAAGACCAGAGAGCTGTTGATGGGAGAAAAGCAAGCTATTTTGAAGTTGATTTAAAAAAAAAAAAAAAAAAAAAAAAAAAAAAAGGAAAACAATCAGCACCATTGGACATAGCAAGTACAACAATTTGGAATGTCCTGACAAAGAAAGAAACCACTGGTGTACTAACAACCAGACATGGAACAGATCGGCCAAGGAAAACATCATTGTGAGAGCTGTGAAGAAGAACCCAAAAACAACAGACATCACCAACAACCTCCATAGGGCAGGGGTGAAAGTATCACAATCCACCATTTGAAGAAGACTTTGAGAGCAGAAATATAGAGGTCACAAGATGTATATCGTTCATCAACATGGAAGGCCAGATTGGAATTCACAAAGAGACGAGCCAAAAACATTTTTTAACCAAGATTAACTTCCACCAAAATGAATGAAAGGCCAAATTGTGGGGAAAGAAAAGATCTGATCATGATCCAGAATATATGAGCTCAATGGTCAGGCACAGGGCTTGGGCTTGAATGACTGCTTCTGTAAGAGGCTCACAAATCATTATTTATGATGTAACTCATGATGGTAGCAGTATAATGAATTCAGAAATCTACAGAAATATTCTGTCTGCCAGTTTACAGAGATGTGCATAAAATATAATTTGGAGGAACTTCATCTTGTGACAAGACGATGACCCAAAACACACTGCCAACTAAACAAAGGACTTCACCAAGGTTTTAGACTGACCAATTCAATCACCAGACCTTAACCCAATTGAGCATGAATTTCACTTCCTGAAGTGGAGACTGAAGGGAGAAAACCCTCAAAGCAAACACCTTGGAGAAGCCACAGCACAAACCTAGAAATGTGTTACAGTAGAAGAATGCAACAGTTTGGTGATGTCAGTGGGTAGGGGACTTGATGTAGTTATTTCAAGCAAGGTATGTGCAACTTAATATGAAATGTTATTCATTTAATTTACTTTCAATCTGTCTGTTCCTATACTTTTGCTCACCTAACAATTGTGTGGTCTGCAACCAAAGGTGCCATGTCCTAAGTTGTTTAATACATCTAGATGTAAATATCAGGAAAAGAAGACTGAAACTCTGATCTCATATTCATCTTTTGAACTCGAACCCAAATGTCTTCAATGCATAGTGTAAAAAAAAAAAAAAAAGGCTTTGCTATTCCAATACCTTCGGAGGGAACTGTATACATCTGAACAAAAGGTCTTTTCTTGATGGTCTTTCTTGAGTGTATGACTGTATTTTAATAGTACATTTTTCTGTCATTGTTCATTTTAAAATGCTTAAGGGGGCATTGATCATATTAATTTGCAACACTTGACATTCACATTGGAACAACACCACACATACACACAGGCCTGTCACGATAATTAAGTTGTCGGCTGATCATACGATATATGGACATGACAGGGTTTTTCCGTACCATAGAAAGGCTTAGGCACAGCGCCTAAATGTTTTTGTGAGCGCCTTAAGCCGAATGAAAGTAAAAAGGCATTTAGGCGACATATCAGAACAAATATAAAAACAACAGTGAGAGTTCAATGCGCTTACAAAAAAAAAGAGAAGTGGCTTGATCTCAAGTGGAAGGGCAGTTTACAAGAATGAGCGATTTGTGTGATTGGTGTATGACAGATGCTCATCACCAAGATAATCAAAGAGCTGATGGGATATGGGTTACAACCATCGACTTGAATAAGCAAGTTGCAAATCATCGATAAGGTAAACCTCAACAAAGAATAAGTGAAGTATAAACCTTTTTTGTTGGGGAGTAATTATTGTGGATGCGATAGCAGAGATAGCATAGCAGAAGATATAACTAATGTTATAATACAACTGAAGAAATGGCTAACCTAGCTGTCTTGCATTTCGGATTGATGGGGCTTGTAAACCTTGGTTGGTAGCTCATCTTGGAGAGGGAAACTTGGATTCCAAACCTCCGCTGCCTTGTGGCTATACCCACTTATGGGAAAGGCTAATGGAGTAAACCCCGGCAGAAAATACGGAGACAGAGTCCCTAACGCTGTCTGACATTGACTACAACGTCGTTTCGACAACTCCTGTGACACTGTTGGTGCCAAGTTGTACCAGCATTCGTCGTTCCCTTGGGTTCACCAACTGCATGGTGAGGGAGGATCTGCTGCATGGGCAACAGCTGATTCTCAATACTGCCCTGCTCAGGCTACGTAGCTCCACTGGAGTGGACGCAAGGCATCGGCACAACATGGGAAGCAGCAGTTTACCGGTTCTAAGCCATAGCTCAATTGGCATAGAGCTCAGCACCAGGGGTTGCTTCTGACAGTGGGAGAGCTCGCCATGTCTCACTGGACAGCTACCGCCCATCTTAAGCTGGGCAGCCCCCAGTCCGTAAGGTGCTGTCTTGATATGGCCTGCCTGTTCACTGGGTGCGTGAAACTTAGAGAACCATCTTGACAAGCGGGCCAAAAATTCTGCAACGAGCAAGACTCAAATTTCAAAGAAGACTCCAGCTCTTCGTTTCGCAAGGTGCAACGTCAGGACTCACCGATGACCTGCAGCAAATCAACAACATAATGAAGACTGCTATCATTGAAAGGGAATGCTCCCAGGTGAGTGTCGACATTGCCTGCCTTCAGGAGACCCGACTGGCCGACAGCGGCACCATCAGGGAAGCCATCTACACATTCTTCTGGCAAGGGAAGCCCTCAGACGAACCTAGGCAGCACAGTGTCGTCTTTGCTTTAAAGAACATGCTTGTCTCCTTTATCAAGCATCCATCATCAGGCACTGAGAGAATCCTTGCCCTCCGGCTGTCAATATCCCTACCTCTCTGAAGGTCTCTACCTTCTAGGATACTTTAATACTAGAGTGGGTGCTGACCATGAAGCCTGGTCCTACTGGGTCAGATCTCATGGAAGGGGCAAGATCAACGAGAACGGTCAGCGACTGCTCAAGATGTGCTGCTCCCACGGCCTGTGTGTGACCAACACCTTTTTCAAATGCAAGGAGATCCACCAAGTTTCATGGAGACACTCATGTTCCTGCCACTAGCACCAATTAGACCTCGTCATCACCAGGCATGCGGAACTGGCCAACGTCTTCCTCACCCGCAGCTACCATAGTGTAGACTGTGACATGGACCACTCACTCGTAGCCAACAAGGTGCGAATAATACCCAAGAAGCTACACCACGCCAAGAAGAAGGGCTGCCCGTGCATCAACACTTTGTTGTGCAAGCAACTCGGGGAAGACACAGCAGTTCATCAGTAAGCAGCAGGAAGCACTCGCCAAAGAGACACCTGATGACTCCATTGGCTCCAAGTGGTAACCCCTCCGAGACACGGTGTACAATTTGGCCATTACCGCCTACGGGAAGAAGGAGCGCAAAAATGCCGACTGGTATGAGGCCCACCGGGAGGAGATTGAGGCCTCCTTTTTGATGGTACTATATCGTTGTTGGCACTTTGAGAACTTCTTGGAAAAGTAACACACCAGATACTCCACACTGTATGCATCCTCCCATATTAGCATAGCCCCAGCACCCGTGGAACCTGTGTCTACTTGCAACTTGAATGGCAGAGTAAAGTTGGGAACAGAGAGAGTAGGGGCATTGCACAAAAGGTCTTTTGCAGCATTAAATGCACAAACACAATTGAAGACTTGCTCAAGACTACTTAGGTGTTCTTCCCAACTAGGTGAATAGATCACAGCATCATTTAAGTAGGCCTCACAATACTGACAATACTTTTTGCATTAACCTCTGGAGGGTAGCAGCCCCATTCTGCATTCCAGGTGACAAAAATCTCGTGAGCCATGAGGTGTTGAGGGCACCTGCCAGAAAGTCTAGCTTGGTGACATACTTGGGAGGTGGTACTTTTTCAAAGTTTGGGAACTTTTGGGGGACTTGGGTGCTGGGACTTGGGCACTGAACATGCTGATTGGTTGAGTGCACGCAGCATTTTGATTGGTTGAGTGCACGCAGCATTTTGATTGGTTGAGTGCATGCAGTATTTTATTTCAACCACCATTTTAAAAAGTCAACACAATGGAGTTTCTTTAAAAATACGACAGATGGACTGACGACGAGGTTCAGTCCTTATCAAGTATTTTTGCAAGTGAAATTGCAATGTGAGATTTTGCAGATCTGTAATTAAAGAAATAAAGAAAATGTATGAAAAGTACTTATTTAACACATCCCACTGTATAAACCACTATCATGTTTTTTTTGTTTGTTTGTTTGTTTTTGTTTGTTTGTTTTTATTTTTATTTTTTTATTTCTTATATCTACAGAGATACGTAATGTATGGTGCTGGTTTACTTCCTGTCATGCCTAAAACCATGACAACAAAGAAGCTATAAAATTTTACAGAAGAGGTATAGTCAGAGGCAGGCCCTCCCAGAAACACTGGTATCTTGTTTGGTCAAAGCCTTGGTTTAAATATGGCATTGAGGTCAGTCCTTAATATAGAATGCACACAGCTGAGACTGCTATTTAGTCCCTACTTAATTATAGTGACCCTGTTTAAGTTGAGATCAGCCTTGTGTACAAACCCAAGACTATTTATGAGATTGCAGACTAGGTGTTATTTTGTAGTACTGCAGTATTGCCTGCTTTATGATGGTATTTATGTGCATTATTTTGCATATCATGTATTGTACAGGCTATAGGGCTGTTGGTGTTATTTGGGTGAATTTTGGATAAACTTAGTAACCCTTTTAAGGTATTATAACAGGTCTGTTGTTTTGTGTGCACCTAGCTGTAGGTTTACAAATAGCTATTGCCTGAAATTTCTGAATGCTGTGTGAGTCCCAACCAATTACTGTATATGTGGGTGGACTTCGTAATTGGGATTCAAAAGTGAAGCCAAACTGTCTCTGAGGCGCTCTAGTAGCTCAGGTGAACCCAATATCTCCCCAAATATTTTTTTCTTAAGATAAATGCATTTTTTATATGTGTTGCATATAGATTATAAATAAAAAGGCATAGTTGATGAGGTCATTGACAGTTTTGGGTTAGGGTAGAAATGACAGTCGAGCCTCATGAACATGCGCTCACTTTCAAATATGGACGTGAATCTCTTACCGAGATTACGGCCCAGCGAACTTCATTTAACATTTGAAAGTTTGTGGAGTTACAATGTTGACAGCTTTGAACGTTCTATAGCAAAGCCATGTTTTGGTCTTGGGTTAACTGTTCCAACAGACCCTCAGTAGGTAGTTCTTTGCAGTTTTTTTGATATGTTGTCTATTTTGATGTCTAAGCTAGCTCGTTGTGCCGATATAATAACTAGCAAACCAATGTGAGTGAACAAAGGAAAAAACTATTTCTCAAGATGGCGACTCCCATTTTGACCTATCTGCATAATAGGAGTAAATGGCACCATGTTGTCTAGTCATATATAAAGTCATTGCACACAACGTACTAAATCCATTCACTCAGCAGAGACAGAGGTTTAATTGGACCTCGGTAGACTCCAAAATAATACCTTTTGTTGGTGTATCTTGATAACCACCATGTAATGTAGTATGCTATATGCTTATAGATAAGACTTCACTTTTTAAACATTGTACATGTTTTTGAGTACTACATACATAAAACTCATAGTCAAGGATTTTTTTGATGGTCTGACAATGAACGATGACCTCTAATGTAGTGTTTACCTCAATAACCCACATTTTTGCATCACTTTTTTTTTTTCTTTCTCAAGCAGGCAAACCCTGACACTAAATATGGATGCACAGAGGAACTAGTATGTTTATGTGGACATGCACATTACAGAATTTAGGAGTGTTTTGTGTTCACAAGGGTGAGCAAGCATGCTTGCATGCATGTGCGTGTGCTTGTAAGCACATGTGATTTGGTGACCATACAAGACTATTTGCATAGAATATTAGGATAGTGGACAGGAGCTGGGATGCAACCATACATAGTATTTCTTGACCATCACAAATCAAAAATGCTAGTGCTAAATGCTAAATTGAGCAAAATGCTAAATACTGTTAGTTTAATAACTGGGTTTATTGTTATTATTTTTATTATTATTATTATCAGACCCTTTCCTCCAGAATTTACTAGAATGCAATTAGAATATGTCTGTGTATATATAAAAGTAGTCATTTTAATTTTTTATCTTTTCATATGTATTACATAGAAGTTTATGCCTTAAGCAAACATGTTCAAACAGCTGTAACAGTGTATAAATTTTGCAGCCAAAAGTTCTGCTTTATGCAGTGTCTTTAAAGAGGAGTAGAGTGGTGGACTCTTACATAAGGGACATGTCCATGTTGAGTACTATTAAAGGCCAGTCATTTATCAATCCTAATGCTGCACACTGGAGGCTGTTCTGCTGTTGTAATCACAGAGGATATCCAGCCCACTCCTCATGTGTGTGCGTGTGTGTGTTTGAACAATTGCATGCATTTGTATCTGGCCTGAACAAGTAGGATTACATAATGTTAGTGGCTGAGGTTGGGGGAGGGGTGGTGAGGGAATGGAAGGTGGAGAAAGGGCCTGCTATTATTAGGAGAAAAGCATGGAACTGCTGAGAAAGAGACAAGAAGAGCGATGAAAATACAGATAGAAAGATAAGCAGCTGCAGAAAGTATATAAGCCTTCTGTCTGATGTCTTATTGGTACACAAATAACAGAGGGAGAGTTGGAAGGCCTTAGTGGAGAACTGAAAACACAAGTATATGATTGAGTGAGGGAAGAAAAAGGTGAGAGTGAAACCCAAATGAGGCCTGTCTTGCATGAAGCTGTTTTGCTCATGTGAGAGTACAGTGAACTGTTTTTGTCTAATGATGGAAATGAGTTTCTCTTGTGACCCATTTTGTAAATCAAGTGACCTCACATAGCGTTGAACTCCCTGGTTTGGGAACCCCTGACTTATGCAATTTAATTTTTGCTGGATGGGACTAAATTGAGGTCAGGGTTTAACTTTTAAAATGGCAAATATAGAGGCTGGGCCAGGACCACAGTTAACAGCTACTGCAAATCTGACCCAAGAGCTTGTTGTAACAGACAAGAGAAAGGACTTGTATTTGCCTGTGTACATTTGTTAAGTGTTAGCATTGTAAAGAGCACTGAAATTATGTTTATTGTGCACTTTTCTGTGTCAGTGTTTCCCTCTCCCGATGAGAAAGATCATGACGCATATCTGCTTCATGAGGAATGGGGAAAGTATGCATAAATGTATAGGATGAGAAAGTTCTGATTTTCCATATATACGCCGTTCACAATTTGATAAGAGAAATAATATTTTTTCACTGATGGTTAGTACAAAGTCTAAAACTATGATGGACAACAGTCAGGTGTCTCAACGTTACAGATTACACCCATTTCACAGCACTTTTTTCATTGACTACGTTTACATGGACAGCAGTAATCTAATTATTGACCTTATTCTGAGTAAGACAATATTGTGATTAAGGTGTTTACATGAATCGCTTTTAGAATACTGCTTTCATGTTCCTGTTTTACATGTTATAGAACATAGTTCGATTAACAGCACACGTAATTACGTCACCACACCACGCCATCCAACGTTCCCTCTAGAATTTCACCTATCAACATACAGTTCATCTTCGTTATGGTACCGTATGCAGTTTTGGGTGTTTTTATTTAAAATTTTTACGAATGCTTCAAGTGCAGTTAATTATTTGTCATGCTATACGTGCAAATGGACGACTGCTTGAAGCCGTGGGCTGCGTCCCAAACCGCGTACTTACCTTCTATATAGTAGCCGAGATACATGTATTTCGCCTACTATAGGCCTATAGTATGTAAGTACGCGGTTTCGGATTCAGCCATGCTCTCTTGTTTGCCGAAAAAACTGGTTGAGCACTGCCGTGTGTGATGTGTCTTGTCGCAAAATGGGGTGAAAACTCTCACACAACGTTAAGAGTGATTAAGGTGTGTACATGTCTGTAATACACATCGATAATACGACTAAAACAGGAGTACTCCACATGTCTTAATTCGATTTGTGTTTACTTCGAGTATGACCTTAATGGGATTAAGGTAATTAAAAATTGCTGTTTACATGGTAGTTTCTTAATCAAAGTATTGTCTTAATCTGGTTAATATTAGATTATTGTTGTCCAGGTAAACGTACTGATTGTATACCAGGCACTGTCCTCACATGGAGCCTTCATTTATATTTCCTTCACTATGGAAAATAATATGCAAATATCTAAATATAAACCAGGGCTGAAACAAACAATTATTTTATAATTGAATAATCTCCCAGCTTGTTTTAAATGTTCTAAATGCACCGTGTGTCGCTTATGTATTTTTAATTAAGAAACTGCCAGTTTTAACATTGCTTTCCTCTATCATTGAAAGTTCCATCTGTGTTGTATGTGATCTCATCTGTGGTGCTTGACTTCGCATTGCTGCAGTTTTACTTTTATGCATACAGTAAATGAAGATTTGAGGAGTCAAAAAAAGAGCATACTGATGAGGTGATACCTATTTAATGATATCTCCTCACTTTAGTTATTTTTCCAGAGAGGAGATGGCTCAATCTCTTGTTTTCTATTGGCCACAGTCTCATAGGTTGTATTAAAGTTTTCTATGATTAACTTTTTTTTCTGATCTGATTGCTTCTGGTTTGTTGTTATAATCTGCAATCAGCCTGCTTGCAAGTTAAATCAGTCACTCTCTTTCTTGACTCTGTTAAAAAGGGAATGGTAAAACCAATAGTAATGTATTACAGTGTACACAAAAATCGAGACCAGTGCAGTTTTTGTTAGTTAAGGAAACAGTGTATCATGAATTTTCGTATTGGTTAGCAGTAAATTCAACATCTGTTAACCTTTATGGATATCAGACTGTTAGATTTAGGCAGAAGTCACATCTCTACTCCATGAACCATCGTTATGGAAAAGAGTTTTCTTTTACTCAAATGTTCTGTACAATAATGTGGTGTGCCTCTGCAATGTTATCAGCCACAGTCTGTTCTGTTTACTCAAGCTGCTATCAGCTTATGTGCGCAACCAGGGTCAGGCCACACACACACACACGCGCGCACGTGCTGCTTCTTGGGTGGAGGCAAATGCTGTATTCGAGGCAAAGTTGCAACTTGTAATTCCAGTGGTAGCTCCGTGTTTAAGGAAGCTCAGAAGGTTGTGAGTTCAAATCCCTGCACCACCAAGCTGCTACTGCTGGGTGCTTGAGCAAGGCCCTTATCCCTCATCTGCTCAGTTGTATAAATGAGATAAATGTAAGTCGCTCTGGATAAGAGCGTCTGCCAAATGCCATAAATGTGAATTTAATTCCCCGCCTACAACCAGTTAAAAACACTGAAAACATCCAACTTGAAATTTCAATTCCGCAACTTGGGGTAGTCTTCTCCACTACCTGTTCCTTCACTGTTTGCAGAGTGATGTCAAATCAACCTGGCCACTCGCACTGTGAACAGTGTAAAGTGCCCCTTCACTACTTTTAACTTACTTTATGGCAGTATTGGTTTTATATATACATTTATTATACATATACAGTGGTGCTTAAGTTTTTGAACCTTTAGAATTATTTATATATGTGCGTAAATGTGACATAAAACATGATCAGAGTTTCACACAAGTCCTAAAAGTAGTCCTAAAAGGGAACCCAATTAAACAAATGAGACAAAAATATAATACTTGATATTACATATCTGTGAGTGGCAAAAGTATGTGAACCTCTAGGATTAGCAGTTAATTTGAAGGTGAAATTAGAGTCAGGTGTTTTTCAATCAATGGGATGACAATCAGGTGTGAGTGAGCACCCTAATTTATTTAAAGAACAGAGATTTATCAAAGTCTGATCTTCATAACACATGTCTGTGGAAGTGTATCATGGCATAAACAAAGGAGATTTCTGAGGACCTTAGACAAAGAATTATTGATGCTCATCAGTTTGGAAAAGGTTACAAAGCTATCTTTAAAGAGTTTGGACTCCACCAATCCACAGTCAGACAGATTGTGTACAAATGGAGGAAATTCAAGACCATTGTTACCCTCCACAGGAGTGGTCAACCAAAAAAGATCACTCCAAGAGCAAGATGTGTAATAGTCCACGAGGTCACAAAGGAACCCAGGGTAACTTCTAAGCAATTAAAGACCTCTCTCATATTGGCTAATGTTCATGAGTCCTCCATCAGAAGAACACTGAGCAACAATGGTGAGTTGCAAGGAGAAAACCACTGCTCTCCAAAAAGAGCGTTGCTGCACTTCTGCAGTTTGCTAAAGATCATGTGGACAAACCAGAAGGCTATTGGAAAAATGTTTTGTGGATGGATGAGACCAAAATAAAACTTTTTGGTTTAAATGAGATGCATTATGTTTGGTGAAAACACTGCATTTCAGCATAAGAACCTTATCCCATCTGTGAAACATGGTGGTGGGAGTATCATGGTTTGGGCCTGTTTTGCTGCATCTGGGCCAGAACGACTTAGCATCATTGATGGAACAATGAATTCTGAATTATACCAGCGAATTCTAAAGGAAAATGTCAGGACATCTGTCCATGATCTGAATCTCAAGAGAAAGTGGGTCATGCAGCAGGACAACGACCCTAAGCACATAAGTCATTCTACCAAAGAATGGTTAAAGAAGAATAAAGTTAATGTTTTGGGATGGCCAAGTCAAAGTCCTGACCTTAATCTAATAGAAATGTTGTGGAAGGACTTGAAGCAAACAGTTCATGTGAGGAAACCCACCAACATCCTAGAGTTGAAGTTGTTCTGTACTGTGGAATTGGATAAAAATTCCTCCAAGCCGGTGTGCAGGACTGATCAACAGTTAATGGATACGTTTATTTTCAGTTATTGCTGCACAAGGGGGTCACACCAGATACTGAAAGCAAAGGTTCACATACTTTTGCCACTCATAGATATGCAATATTGGATGATTTTCCTCAATATGTAAATGATCAATTATAATTTTTTATAATATATATATATATATATATATACACACACACACACACACACACATATATATACATTGATCAGAATACTGTTGCCATGAAGGGGTGTATTTGGTCTGCAACAATCTTGTGGTACGTGTCAAAGTAACATCCAGCAGGACATTGCCCAGAGTATCACACCACCACCACTGTCTTGTTTTCTTCTCATTGTACATACTAGTACCCATTTGTAGGCACTTTTGCTGGTGGACAGAGGTCAACATGGGCACTCTAACCAGTCTGCGGCTATGCAGCCCTGTATGCAGCAAGCTGTGATGCAATATGTAAGTGTAAATTAATGCACAGCATTAACTTATGTAGCACTTTGTGCTACAATAGCTCTTCTCTGGGATTGGACCAGATGGGCTAGCCCTCACTCCCCACACGCATCACTGAGTGTTGGGTGCCCATGACCCTCCGGTCTCCGGTTCACCGGTTGTCCTTCCTTGGGTCACTTTTGGTAGGTACTAACCAGTGCATAATGTGAAAACACCACAAGACCTGCAGTTTTGGAGATGCTTTGACCCAGACATCTAGCCATCACAATTTGGGCCCTGTCAAAGCTGCTCAAATCCTTATGCTTTCCCATTTTTCCTGCTTCCAACTGATGTATAGAATGCATTTCGGGAATCAGACATCTGCAAGCAGTGCACACAAAATAAACCAGACGATTACATGCATGCTATATTGGACTGCACACCAGTTAAGCACTTCTGGAAACAAATCAATGAGGAAATATCTTGTTTTCTAAATAGCACCATCCAACTTTTCCCTTCACTTTGCCTACTTGGAGATACATTTGTGATCAACATTACAAAGGAAAACACAATAGTCCTACTTACAGCGCTACCCATCGCCAAGAAAACCATACTAACAAATTGGAAATCAAAGAGCAATAATAAAATTACACATTTGAAAAACCTAATAATCAACTACATAACAATGGAAAACTCTTTGCCTCAATCAAAAATAAAACTATCAAATGTAACTTTATTTGGACACCACTGATCACCTACATACACCCTGGAATCACCTTGCAGTATCCAACAATACATCCTCTACAGACCAACCACATAATCAAAGCCATACCATACATCTCAAACAGGATGCTCATAAACACACACAACTAAACTACACATATATGCATACAACATTCACAGAATCCAAAGTCGGAGAATTGACTTGTTTACTTGCTGCCTAATATATCCCACACCTTGATAGGTGCCATTGTAATGAGATAATCAATGTTGTTCACTTCACCTGTCAGTGTTTTTAATGCTATAGCTGATGGGTGTAAACCAGACCTATTTGAAATATCTATCCCTCAATTACCACTGTGCTGCATTTGAGGGCAACCAGACATGCGGTTCCACTCCAGCCATGCCATCTCCTGTTTCCACACTTCCTTGTCACCTCTCCCCTCCTCACCCAGCATGCATTCATCACTCCAAAACAAGCTAGACATGGAATACTGTTTGTTTATGCACATTTTATAAAAAAAAAAAAAAAAAAAAGCTTTAAATCTATCTCCTCCTCCTTCTTGTCCTGTGTCTATTTTCCTTAATTGAAATAGAGGTGCTTTCTTCATCTTTTATTTATACTTCTTGGTCTGTCAACTTTCTCCCCCTCCCCTTTCTCCCTCTCTCTCCCCCTCCCCTTTCTCCCTTTCTCGCTCTCTCTCTCTCTCTCTCTCTCTCTGACCCAATTTAAGGGGGAAAGAACACAGTTTGGTCTTGGCTTGCACAGCAGCCTCAAACCAGTTTGTTCTGGTTATGTAGCCATGCAGTTGAGCACTGGGAGGAGTTGGAACTTAAAGAAGCAGGCGTGTGTGTGTGTGTGTGTTTTAGCTCTTTGTGTGGACAAATTTTGCCATAATGATTGGAATACATGATCATTTTGACATTGTGGGACATTTGGCCCTTACAAAAAATGGTACAAAATATGATGTGGTGTATATACCAATAAGTTGTTTTGTGTGAGTTGTGTGCAACACTTTTTGTTTCTTTCCCCCATATCATATTTTTCATTTGAGCAGAGGCTCAGGTAGCAAAGCAGAGAAAAAATTCTTCAGAGAACTGTCCAGGAGTGGAGAGAGGAAAGTAGAGGAGGGGTTTCTGATTATGTAACACAGACATAGCTCAGTGCTCTTTTATTAGATTAGTAGTGATCTGGATGAATTGTCTATGAAGTGAGAAAGTCTTGATGTGCGTTTGTGTAAGAATGTATCATCCCAGTTTTATTTACTTAATTATGTTTCAATTTATACATATTCATGGTCAAAACTATATTATTTGTTATAGCTGTTATTCTGTTTTCTTTTTTTTTATTTTTATGTGAAGCACCTCATGAACTTGACTTGTAACTCGCTCACTCACTCATTCACCCACCCACTCACTCACTCAGTCAAACTCACCCATCCACTCACTCAACCAATCACCCACCAACCCACCTACTCACTCACTTAGTCAAACTCACCCACTTACCCACCCACTCACTTACTCAGTCAAACTCATTCACTCTCTCACCCGCTCACTCACTCACCCACTCATTCAATTACTCGTCACTCTCACACACTCTCACACACACACACACACACACACACACACACACACACACACACACACTCACACACGTTTAACAGGCTGAATATTTTCCACCAGCGGCGCTATTGGCACTCTAATATAGAGAGCTGCACAGGAATGGGAACAGCAGTAATAGTGTGGATATTCACTGAATTAGGTGAAAAAATTATATGGTAATAAAATTAATGCGAACACCGCAGTAATGGTAGTATAACTATTACTGGGCGCATGCAATTGACACATTCACAGATGATTTTTTTTTTTTTTATATCTTTTTCATATTTAAGTGTTATGTATGCTGTCATATGGAAGATTTCTAAATATAAACATTGTATAATATCATGCTATATTGTGCAGTTTATGCCCATAATCTAAATGTTATATATCAGCATGTGTTTGGATCAAAGTTTAATAAAAAGTTTCTGAACATGCTACTGAGCATGTCACTGGATTAAGGAACTTCGATCATATTTAAGCAGTAGTAACGCGTTCATCATAATCTGACAGTTAGTACAGACATTTGCATTTAGCTTTAATAGTCCAGTGCAGAAATAAATGCTCCACGCTTTACCTACACCAACACAGGACTCGCATCTGACATTAATTGTGTTAATTTCTATCAAAAATACATGATACTTTGTATAGGTGTTTTCATTAAATATAATAAATGTCATGACAAAAAAATAAGGTAAATGTTTGCATAGACTAAGCTGAGCAAAAAAAATTCAGCCAGATTTACAAAAGTTTCAGAAATCCTGTTTATTATTTTTTTGTGCTTGTGTGCATGTTGAATTGCGTACTGTTCCACCATGATCCTGAAGAAACGTCATTTCGATTCAGTGTATACAAGCTATATAGAGGAATGACAATAACAGCCCACTTGACTTGACTTGACACAACACAGGTGATTTGCATGTAGTGATGCCCACAAAACTCCATAAAAGTGCCGTGAGCACAAAACAATCAGGGTAAAGCTTGAAGTTGAAGCTTTCTGACTTGAAATGAGCGATTAGAGGAAAAACAGAAGCAAAAAATATTTAGGTTAATTACTATTCCAATAAAAATATTTTCTAATACTGTATATAATATTAATATTAATAATGATAATATATTTTTAATTAAAGCTAGTGCTAAAACCTCTGTTAGCTGAGGCATTTGTTTATAGCTTATGGCTCTATGCAGACAGACAGACTCGTCCTCCGTTTATATGGAACTAGGGCTGCAACTAACGATTATTTTCATAATCGATTAGTTGGCCGATTATTTTTTTATTATTTTATTTTATTTTTCTAAAAATTTATTTATTTATTTATTTATTATTTTTTTCGATTAATCGGATGGGGGCAAACTTTCCAGTTAGTAAAACACTGATGTGTTCCATTTGAGACTATACTACCTTTCTAAAATTCAAACACTAGACCAGTGGTTCTCAACCTTTGGTGAGCTTTGGACCCCTAGCATATTTCGAACAATCCACAAGGACCCGCTCACTCCACAACAGTTATAGGCTATATATTAAACTATCATTTTTATGTATGTTACTTTATTTTATTAATATTTAACATTAATAATATTAACATAAAATCTTGAAATATTTTGATTCAATTTAAATTTTTTACATTTTATTGTTGGTGTGCCATTTAATTTGTCTCTCTGAATTATCCTTTGTTTATTTTACCCATCAATGCGACTCTTGAACTTGTCTACCACTCAGGTTTTTGCAAATTATCATTTCATTTGTAAATAAATTTAAAATAAATCCATCAATGAACGATCATCAGATCAGCTAACTTGATATTTGCGAATAACCGAATTGATTCATTTTAAAACATCTCATTTGAATATGTTTTGATACATTTAACAAAAAAAATATATAGGTTGATAAACAGTGCACTAGACGGTAGTGCAGAGTGCATAGTGTAAGTGTATAGCAGGTCATTTGGTACACAACTTTAGTATTTACTCTACGAAGTGTGTTTTCAGAACAGGACTAACGTAATTTAGAAACGTGCAGCGCGCAGACCAACTCATCGATAATGAGATTCGTTGACAACGATTTTCATAATCACTTGTTATCGATTAGTTGTTGCAGCTCTATATGGAACCATTTCTTTTGTCATAATTGAATGATTAGTTATTTTTCTTAAGTTATGGGTTTGTGTTGGCTCACTTTATTTTTTTATATTCATTAATTAATGCCAATAAAATAAAATGGCTGGTTTTCACAAAATGTTCTCAATGGGATTCTTAGTCCCTGACCTAGTGAACTAACATGAGGATGTGTTTTTGATTGAGACTCTAAAGTTCTTCTATAAGTTGATCTGGATAAGGGCGTCTGCTAAATACTGTAAGCGTAATAAAAATAAGCAGTTTAAACTCCACAATATATTCCAAATATAAAAGTGCAGTAACCCGTCTAAATCTATTTGTATCTGTCTTGATAGTGTGGGGATGAGCTGGGAATAGTGATGGAATGTGCAGAGACAAGGTGGGGACGGTGTTGTTGTTTGCGAGGATGAAGTGGGGACAGTGTTGGTGTGTGCGGGGGACAAGGCGGAGATGGTGTTGGAGTGTGTGAGGATGAAGTGGGGATGGTGGTTGAGAGTCCAGGGATGAGGTGGGGACGATGTTGGCGTGTGCAGGGATGAGGTGGGCAAGAAACACTATGAAAGGGTTCTATAAAACCTGCCGTTAAAACGCACACCCATTCATCCAATCCCCAGTCCTTGTTGTTCATAGAACACGGTTTCACAAACCCTGCTATTGATTTACTAACTTAGATAAACACACACTGGGCAAATAAAGCTGATAATCTGGCTTGCTGTGAACATACACCTCTGAGACTCTGAATCTGGCTGCATGCTTATTGTGATGGAATTTTCATTTACACACAATCAGTTCTCTCTGTCCTACAGTGTGTTCAAGGCAAAATAACATGAGAGAGAGACTGGCTATGTTTTTATGTGCATTGCAGAGGAGGGGCCAGATTGCAGGTAGAATGAAGGAGGAAGTCTTGGCTAAAATAATCATGTTTAAAAAATCATCCATTTTTCCATGCAAAACAAACTAGTCCTGAGGCATGCCACAGAGAAACTGCATTGTTATTGTTATATCAAGCCAGCCACTTCAGCAATCCCTTTATTGTGATCGATCGATCACTTTATTCATCCCAGAGGGAAAGTGATTTAACATTAGAAATGAAACAAAATAACAATAAATATACACACAGCACTAATATTAATATATATATAATATATATACACACACACACACACACACACACACAGTGGGGGACTCAAGAAATCCAAACATTAAAGTCCATAAATGAAGTTATGTGTAATAAAGCGGAATGAAAAAAAAGTACTGAACATGCTAACTGAAATTTATTTAATTCTTAGGGGAGAAGCCTTTGTTTGTAGTGACCGCTTCCTGTATGAAGAAATTAATCAGCCGGCAGTATTCAGATGTGATTTTGACCCATTCTTCTAAACATATTGTCTTTAAATCTTGTTTAATTGGATTCAAGTCAGGTGATTGACTGGGCCATTCTAACGCCTTGATTTTTTTTC